>VXBO01008606.1:0-43052 GCA_013400135.1 Rhinoptilus africanus | reverse complement strand
TTCCTCTCTCTCTCACAATACTCAAAATTACCGTTAAATGCTCAGCAGAGCAGGTTGGGGGTTTGCATATGAAAACTGACAGCTGTCTTGAATTTCAGAAATGCAAAAATAGATCCAGATTTTTAAACAGTCTGAAGTTCTTCCAATAAAATAAAAGCAATAAAAAATTACATGAGCTTATTGCAAAACAATGTCTGAACCTTTTTTAAAAAATGAATATATTTACATACAAAATTCCCATATTTTCCAAAATCTTTGTGGAATCTGTCATGACATTTGTCATCAATATTTTATTGAAATAGCTGTCAATATTTGCACCAAAACCAAAGCTTTAATTATATGAGATATAAGAGAAATCATCAATTTTATCTAAAATTCAAGTTAAAAAACCCTGAAAATTATCTTTAACGTTATGGAAACAAAAGATCAACCTCTGCTTTAGAAGTGCTTTTCCATTTTTGGGAAGGTTGATTTCAGAGTGGATTTGTGTTTATTTTCTGTCTGTTTTTCTCTCTACATTTGACTGACCAGAGTTGCAATAAAAGGGGAGCACAAAGTCCTCCAGTATGCGTCAGAGCTTGTCTAATTACTTTATTGTTGCTGATGGTATGATTGGTTTCTGTAAGAGATCTTGTTTTATGAATTTGATTCGAAGACTGTGAAATTGTTTAAGGTATTAATGTCTTACTCCACCAATTTTTCTTTACCTTTTTTAGAAATCCATGGCCAGCAGCACCATCTGAATTTGTTCTGTGACTACTGATGTACCTTCCTGTTCATTCGGACATACCTCCCAGCCTGTTCTGCTTTATGCAGATCAGAGGGAATACTCTCTTTTCAGTGGGTATACGCAATATTTTTCAAGGACAAATATGTATATAAGGCAGTGGCTATTTGTTGCAAGTTCAAGTTTTGTTGCAAGTTTTAGCCAATATAAGCACTGTGCCCGAATCTTGCTTATATTTAGAAATGTTCTGTTCACATACCTGAAGACTTGCTTTTAAGCTACTTTCTACACATTGCATGGAACTTTGTTTTGATGATTACCTTAATCATTAATTTTTAACCTGGAGGTTATTAATAATGCCGTTAGCACCTTAGCATCTTGATTTTTTATGGTCTTTTAAAACCTTATCAGTGCTTTTACATTAGATATTTCAACTCTCTCCCTCTCCTGTGGTTCTTACCATGAATTGGTTGAGTTCTCCACTTTTCCCAAAAGAAGAATCTGCTTAGTTATTCCTAGGAGGTTGCTGAGCTGCTTAAACACAAACATATTGCCCTATTTAATCAGTTTCATGATCTTGTATTTCTTGTTTTCTATTTGTTTTCAACTTTAGTTTTTACTGCAAGTAGCCTGAGGAAACATTAAACTGGTAAAGCTCTTCTGCTTCTAGGTCATTGTATTTCATCTATATAAAGTTGATCACCATCAGATAGTAAATCTATACAGGAGAAAAGGTGATTTCTAACCAGCGGACAGTGTCAATTTATATCTGTTGAAACACAGAGATTGACTATAAGACCTAAATCGGTTACATTCACACTCACTGAATTTAATGACAGAACTTAAGTTTCTTTCACTGGGAACAGGTTTGGACCTGACTGTTCAGATGGGAAAGATGGATTTGCAGACTGTCTTGTAATTTTTCCCATTTTACATAGCTAGGAGCACCATGTATTTTTAGTCAACCTCTTGTGTGATGCATGCAACTTACATTAAGTATTCTACTTTAAAATCTGATTCCATTAAAACGGCACCAGACTTAAGATTTTTTAGATATTCTCTGTAAAACCTTTACAGGCTATAAATGAAGCATTTTTTTCTTATAATTGCTGGTCTGATAAATTCAAAAGCTATTCTTAATTGCACAACCCCTCCGCTATTAGTAGGAAGGTTTTGTGTGCCAAATTAGGTTGCTTCCCATGGCACTTACACTTCAGATTTTCTTATATGGCCTAGACCATCGATAATATGACTTCTTTCAGCAGTTTTGTGCAGATAGATCTTACTGGAATGGAAGCCATTCTGTTGATATTGCTTAACATGGAGTAGAGTCTAGGCTGTTGATCTTACCTAGCTCTCCCTGCAGAGGTAACAGTGAACTATGAGTTTGTGTTTCATTTAATTAAGTCTGTAAAGTTTTTTCCTTTCTTTTTTCCCCTCAAAAACCAAAGAAACCTCATAAAGCTGCATGGCTTCTAAGCCATATTTCAGTGTTGGTTTTGCGCTGTTTCAGTCCTTTGTTGTTAATCATAGCAAGCCAGCTTGCCACTGAGAAAGTAACAGTAGTGCTACCAGACTACAATCTGTCAAGCCCTCCTAAAAACCTCCTTCAATTGCTTTTGTAGGCTTACTGGCTCTTTACAGAGTCCCTGGGCTACATTCCTGCTGCGTTTTGATAAAAATTCTCTTGATGTCCCGCATAAATGTCAATAATTGTATGAGAACAGAGGCATGTTCTTGAGGGCTCCAGAAAATGCTGTTGAGTGCAGGGCATCTTTCCATCTTGCTTTGTCAACTGATAAAAGTAAAAGACATTAATGACAGCTGTGGAAGAGTTCTTGAATGTGTGTACTTTGCCCTTTCCCTCCTGGTAGCTGTTGCCTTATTTTCAACATTGTTTACTCTGTGTGCTGAAGTTCAGTATGACTGTCCCTAAGAAGTTCTCTCACATTTTACACTGTGGATGTAAATAGTGGAATCCTTCTTGTGCTATAAGCACTTTGGCTGCAGTGCCAACCCTTCACAGAGAGGACTGGTAGGGTTAAGTAAGACCTTACATGAGCATCACAACTTTTGGTAGCAATGGTGACATCAAAGTGCCTCATTTGCGGACATAACAGTGTTGCGATAACCTGCTCTCCTACTTCAACAAAGAGCATTTTATTCAATACCTAATTTGACCTTGGGGAAACCTGCAAAGCTTAATTTCTGCAGTTGAAAAAAAGCCTCAGTTCTTTCTATCTTGTTCCATAACAATCCCATACAATGCTCAAATTTTACTTCAGATGAAATATCTATTTCCATTGCTTTAGTATATTCACTCACCTATTCCTTATCACTTTTTCAGCCAGAGGAATTTTGAATTGAATGTATTAATATACATAGATCTAGAAAGAGCCCGAATACTGATCTTTCTGTTGGTTTTTAAGTATGTAAAGAGTTGGTCAAAATATTTTTTCATAGAAAATCTCAGTGAAAATAAAAATACTTTGTTAACACTTTGTTAATGCAATAAAAACACATTGTTAACACTTCTCCAAAAAGGTTTTCTTGGTTTGCTTTTTTTAAAAAAAATAATGAAAATAAAACCATTTTGGCTAAGGTCAGAATATTTTGATTTAGAAATGCCTCTGCAGTCCCCCACGTTAGATTTCCTCTCCAACACTTGTTATTGAGAGTCCAACTTCCTTTCAGACAATATTTGCCGTAATGTCTCAGTTCCCGTCTTAGCGAACACATCTTAATGGCAATTCCCTATTCTTACACGTTATGGGAAAAGACAGTGACGAGTCTTTGGAATGACAGAAAATGTGATGTTAACTAGAGTTCGATTGAAACACTGTGATAGTAAAGATCAGTATTTTTTGATGGTAAGAAACACGTTATTTTTGATATAAAGAAAATACAACGCTCAAAGATTCCTCTAGTTGAAAACATAATTTCCCACAGGAAAAACAATATAATTGGGAAGTTTTCATTAATTTTAAAGTGGAATTATTCATATTTTAAATGACTGCAACAAGAATCTTAACGAAAAAATTTTAACCCCCTTTTAGAATGCAATTCTTCCCCCTGAGGCACTCCCCTTCACAGAAGAATGCATCTATCTTGTGCTTTAACTCTCTACTCCTGGCAGGAACACCGAGAACTTTGATTTTTCATAATATCCTTCTCAGCTCTTTGTAAGTTACTTCTTTCAATCATAGATGGCAGTAACAGTTATGTTCCTAGACTGGAAATTTCTACAAATATGGTAAGGTTTCCATAAATATTTATTACATAAGTATCATAAAAATACAAATATTTTTAAAAAATCTTTCTGAAAAACAGATTACTAAGTTTCTCACCATCCTACCTGTGTAAAAGTGTATTTTTCTCACCAATTTATGCTGGTATGATCCTTATTGTACTGTGAAAATATCTGTGGCATAAAGAGGTGTCATACAACTTGAGCTTTTTTTCATTAACAGAATCACAGTTTATTTTTTACATTTTTTTCCTATACTATTTAATAGATTGAGGAACCCTCAATTCTTTCTAGTGAGTGCTTATGCATTTTGCACAAAATAATCACTGGAAAAATGAGAGCAGATTGTGGGATTGAAGATTAAAACTGAGGTATCTCTGATGTCTCTAGTGTATGACCCTCACCATGAGCAGAGTCTCCAGAACCTGGCAGTACCAGAGACTTCCCATGGACTCACCTCTGAGAAGTCTGGAAACACAAGGTAAGAGAACTGCAGTTCCCACAGTGCATGACCTTGGCATATTTACATTATATCTCGTAAAGTCATGTGAGTTTGAATTTTCTTGAGCTGATGAACACGTTGACTCCAGCTCTCCCACCTTCTGGAAAGTTATCTAGTCAATGAGACATTTAATGAAAGGGGCAGTGGCAACTCTCTCAGCACTTCTGACCAGGTGTTTTAATCATAGATTATCAACTGTTTTCTCCTACACTTGATATTGTCAGTATGGTTCAGTGATTCTCGGCACGTAGTGAATGGAGAGGCTCCACAGGACTTCTGAACTGCTGCTCTGTGGTCCTCAGTGGCTTTACTTGATAGAGGACGCTCACCTGAGCTGAGATATTCAGCTCAGCCAAGATGAGACAACCTTGTTTTGGTCAATAGCAGAGGTTTGGCAGTCTAAGTAAGAACCAGGCCAGTTAATAAAGATATTAGGCAAAACACCGCTTCTTGCAGTTTCTCACACAACAAACAGGAATATACGGAGGATTTGCAAACTCAAGCACTTACTTTCTACCTAGGCAGAACAAAGGCTTTTCTTGGAGCTAACCTTACCTATCTCAGTTCCCCATCTGAATAACAGCCATAACTGTGCCTTCCTGGCTTATATAGGTGTTGTAAGGATAAATATCTTAATTACAGATTTTGCATACTCAGGAAGCAGAGCTTTGGGGCATACAAATTTCTAAGATGCAATCTACCATGTTTTAATGAGTAATAGTTCCTGTAGGTTGTTCTAAAGGAAATTCCAGTACTCTGTGTTGACAGAGGTTAGAGACTATTGTAAGGAAAGAAAAAAATTATTCTTTTGTACAAAGATAATCAATTCGCCTTGCTGGTGTATGTGATGCCTTGCATTGGTTTATTTAGGAGCCTTCAGGTGATAAGTACATTCCTTTTCCAGGAATCTCCTCAGGAGACAAAAGTATCCCAGATGCCAACACAACTGATAATACATCCATAGAGCTAGCCTCTCGCAGCCACATAGGTAAGCTCTTTTTGTTCTATATTTTATAGAAAACTTTATTTACAAAAGAGATGTAATCAAATAATTATACGTAATAAATGGAACCATATACTAACAGAAGAGGTGACTGGCGCTTCCACTGGGGAAAGAGAAGCGACACCCCATAGTGAAGCTGACTGATTGCGCCCTACAGAAGCAGCAAAGCATGGCTTTGTAACGCCCAATGTGGGAGCACAGCATGTGCTACTCTTTGTCCACAACCAAAAATAAATGCATAGTCTCAACTACATTTTGACCATTCGAAAGTGCTGTAAGGATCTAAATTCTTAAACATAGAGATCAAGGTCACAAAAACCTCATGACCCCTCAGGCTGTTCAATCCCATCCTCATGCTTTCCCTTCTGCTGTGTGTTTTTGGGGCTACTTCTGGACTGGGAGAGGGAACTTATTAGCTTATAACTAACTCATAAACAACCCCAAACACTTGCACTAGCATTTAAGAGCATCAGCATGTGGCAATGGTGGGAGGCAGGATGGCTCGGAGGCTATTTATGCTGACCTGTTGCTGAAAAAATGTTCTTCGAACTGCAACTTTGACCATCAGAATCTCTTCTGTCTCCAGCATTGTACTCTTTCATCCAGCTTGCCACTCGTACCTCCTGCAGCTGTGGATAAGCTAAAAACTTCAGCTGTCCAACTGGAATCAGTAAGGACTGGATTTTAGTTGGTAGTGCTGTTAGGTTTTGGGGGGTTTTTTGTGTTTTTTTTTTTAATTCAGTTTTCCCTAGTTGGCCTGTGGAATCTATTTCAACAGATGGTCATGGAGTTTTAAATGCTGTGAGTGGATTTTTAATAAGTCTGACTAATTTTACGATCATTGCAGTTCATGTGTACTCAACATTCCCACTGACTTCAATAGCAAGGGCTGAATGTTCAAAAAATGTCATATTGCACTCAGCTGATGCTGCACTCTGGCAGCACAGATAAATAAGGGAATTCTGGCCTCATGCTCTGGGCTGTAACAGTCAGGTTTGATTGTTTTCCTCCATTCAGTTGACTTAAATGTATTATGGGGCTTTTTTTCCCCCCCTTGATAGCATCAGGTATTGGCCACAGCTGGAGGCAGAAGTTAGAGTAGTTGTCTGATCAGCTGTGACAAACCCCATGTTTCTTAAAGTGGTGTGATTTGTAGGTAGCTCCAGCTTCTTACTTCACTGCATAAAAAAAAATCTCACCGTCGCTGTTAAAAACTCCTGTTCATTTTTCCTCTTTCCAATCCGAGGGTTTTCTCTCCCCCCTTCTTTAAATTCAGTGAATGAGATCACAATGTCTCTTTGAAACCTTACCTGTTATTGTCTCTTTGCCAGAAGGCAATATGTCATGGAGAGATGGCCTACAGCTATGCCTTACAAAGCTGAGGGGGAAAAAGACACTTTGCCCATTGTCAAATATTCTTCCTGCAGCATTGCTACAGCAGAGATACACTGTCCTCCTGCATTTTCTTCCCATTGACAGGTTCGCATCTCGGGCCATCTGTCCTGATTTGATAAAGTGTTTGGTCATACTGCAAGTCAGGGAGGATTGTCAGTGCAGGTCTCCTTGAACCGACTGCCTAGAAAATTTCTATCAACAAGTTCACAAAACAGTAAAATGTAGTTGTTACCAGGAAAGCACCCCTTCACATTTCTTTTCTGCACATTTGTTGGGGTTTTCTTGAATTCTTTATGCCACTGACAAACGTAATCTAGCAACACATTACAAACCCCCTTTTGGCAGCCATAGGAATATATTTCAAACCAGTTTTGTTTGATATCTACAAGAAATCTCTGTTTGGTTTATGTAATAAGACAAATGTATGCAAATCTATCCTCCGATACTGTAAATTATATGCCTGGAATCGGTAAGCAACACAGTAAAAGCTCACTAAGTTGCATTTTACCTATCCACATATCCCATAAAACTGACATAAAAAACAATGGTTTCTCCACCATTTCTCAGCAAATGTTTAATAGCAGATACAACATTTTGTAAGGTCTCACATTATTGCAACTTCCTGACTTTTTACAAAATATAGTGAGATTGATTCTTTATAAAAAAAATACTTCACAACATTTATTATTACTCTGCAGTGCAAATATGAGTGTAAATAAATAATTTTGAACTGCATTATCAGGCAAATGTAGCTGTTGAGAGGAATGCATTGGTTTCGAGTGAGCATTTCTTCATCTGCTCTGCCATTTTTCACAATTCAGTAATTAACTGATAACTACTGAATTATTATTCAGTCTCTTAGAACAACATTTTCAAAAGGGGATATATGCCCAGGACTAGATCTATAGCTCTCATTTATGTCTAAACTCAAAACAAATCACAATGCTGGTTGTTTCCAGCACCTCCAGTCTCAAATGCTTGCTACCAAGAGAATGTATTACCCCAGTTGGACCGCAGGTTGTTTAAGATGAGGACAATTGAGTCCTAAAACTTGGGTCCAGTAAAGTATATATAAGTGCAAAGGAAGCTGGGTCATCCAAAGTAGCTGCTTCAAACTGCAGCAGATACAGAAGTGTCAAACCCTGCTTCATGCCTTGACCAGCCCTGAGTTTCCTTGAGTTTGATACCAGTTTCCATCCCGCCTCACAACACATGGTGGAGGAAACGCTGCTTCTGACCCTTTGTATCACACTGATAAATGCCCAGAGGACTTAACCTAGCCAGTGGAAGATCTGGATTTTTATTCCTGCTTTGGGAAAAAGGGTTTGCACCTGCAAGTCTCTGTGAACCTGCTGGACAAAAGTGTGTTGCTCAGTGGATCTCTCGCTGGCCCATCCATATCTCTCTGTGTGTTGCAAATAAAAACTAAACGTAACAGAAACAGGGCAGGGGAAAAAAAAACAAACAGGATTCTCCTCTACTCTATTGGCAATGGGAGCTATTGGGAAGCAGAGAAACCTGAAGGCTACTCACTGCTGTAGTAAATACTTAGCGCAGTATGTCTACAAATCTACACACATGTATAGAAGCATGTAGACTTGTGGAGTCTGCTAACCATTGGCTATCAAGTCTTGCTCGCACATCGTTTTCTTCTACAGCCTAATGTATGTTTATTATTCTATGCAAAGCTTCAACAAGAAGGACGGAGCAAGATCATCATTCCCCAATACCTGTTAGCATAATGGTTGGAGTTTTCCCCTGGAAGATGCAGGTTTGTTTATGCTCAGAGAGAGAAAAGAACTGAACCCACATTTCCCATATGAATGCTCTAATCAGTGAACCCATTTAACAGAAGAATGGAGCTAATCTAGCAGGCCTGCTCAGAGAATGAGTACTGGGACAGGTCCTGCCAGCCAGGCACATAGAAGAGTGACTAGGTGTCTGCCTTCTGCTGCTACTGAATCTCACCCTTATTCCATGCTTTGATCAGGGATCATTCCTTCCTTCGCTGAATAAGAGTAACAGACTGTTTTGCAATTGCAACGTGTAAGAATTGACCCTCCTTACCAGATTTTTCTTTGCTGCAGAGACTGCAGGGTAGACTTAGCATCTGCTGCACGCTGTGCTTTTTCCCATTACTCCCTTCAGCATATTTATTTCAAAATAGCTGTAAGAATTAGCATTACAGCTACAGCCAGGAAACTAGTGCTTGTCAACACTCTCTGGTGGAATATCTTCCATTGTTCAAATGCTGATTTACCGAAAACAAACTTTCCACCAGTCACTTTGATCTAAAACTTAAAATTAAAAAGGGCTTTTACTTTTCATGGGCTATTTGTTTGTTTGTTTTTAACAAAAAGGAAGGGTATATATATAAAAAATTTATTTTCTAGAAAAATATTTTTGTTTTCTCACAGGTGTGTAGGACTGTGTGTGACTGCCTTATTCACCAGGTGTATATGTCTGTAGTGTCTTTTCCAGAGGCATCCCAAGGTCATTTGGGATTAGATAGTCCATTTATTAAACTTGTCAAGCTTCATCATAAAATTAGTTAGTTGTTCTCCAGTAGTTTTACTGGAAACAGTTTCAACAACTTCCACCAGTCGCTAGAAAGATTCCTGTAATTTTTCAGCCAGTTTTTTCCAGGGGCAGTTAATGACCTTTTTTTTTTTAGCTCTTGCCAGAATACTCTGAAACTTAAGAACTTTTTCTCATCTAACTCTTTGGTATTCATCCTTTCACTATATCTATAAAAATATTCAATATTGTGTTAGACAAATTTAGACAAAATGAGATCAAGATCTTGGGGAACTTGTGGTCTCACACGTCAAGCTAATTGAAAAGTATCCAACTACAACCTAATATACCCACCCGCGTGAAAGGACACATTAGCTTGCTTCCAGCACTGTGTTAAGTTGCGGCTGCTGGGCTACAGAGCAGCTTGGAGCACAGACATACAGATTCTTAGAGCAGTTTTAATTTTCTTTTATGAAGTAGGGTCTCCCTTCTCCTGACCAGCCTACTAGTGCTTTGCCATATCAGTTCCAATTTGCATTCATATTTCTTGTACAAGAATGCCCTGAATTATACACAGCATTTCAGGTCTTACCAGGTGGTGTACACTTGTATGGTATCATTAATCACTTCTCCAGCTCAAATGTCTGTTATATCCTATGTCTATGTTTCCTTGTCTTGTGGCTGCATCGCATATGTGGTTCACAGTCACTCTTCCTTCTCTTTGTCATGTTCAATGCATACAGAGCAATTGCCTGCTTTGGCTTCTAAAAACCTTGTACTTCTACTTGCTCATTCATTTTTTTTTATAGATGTGCCTCTGCCTATGTCTCCCAAAATTTGTCATGGAACTTCTCTAGTGTTCAGCTCTGTTTTATGTCAGGATCACCACTGAAAGCATGAAATTAAACCAACTTAAATCATTCCTTCTGAGAACAACCCATGCCAGTACTGTATTGGTAGGGATGCCCTCCCAGTTCTATCTAAAATATACATTGCTCTTGCCTTCAAATCTATGGGAAGGTAGTTGCTCAGATCACTCAGCACATTACCTGTATTCAATACAGGTAGTAGTTTTATTATTTTCTGTATAAAAACGATGGTGTACTTTAATGTTCACTCCATGTACCAGCTCTTTCCAGAGTCAGCTACAGTGATCCTCTATTCTTTGTATCTGAGCATATTAACATCCTTAACTTTGTATCAGTGAGATACATTAAAATTATTTTTCCTGCCTGTGCCAACCCTCAGCCTCCTGCTTTGGCCTTATCTGCTCAATATTTTTACCTTTACTGAGACCAGATGTCAGTTTCTCACTTAGTTGATGGATTGCATTTTAGGTTTTTTCNTTGAAAAATAATAATTCCTCTTTGCAGAAGTTTAGCAAAACTCAGGTTAGCACAGAGTTTTGAGTACAATTCTGTGATCCAAAATACTATAAAATCTTACAAAACAAACTAGATAGGCAAGCTGGTACCAAAATGTGCAATGTTTGTATAGTTTTTGTTAAGCAAAACAGTAAAGCGTTCTACGGATATCTATTCACTAAAAATTAGCTGATTTCATAATGAGCTTATCAGATGACAACACCCACAGAAGACAAATGGCAGCAATATATGATTACTTCTAAAACCTATCGAAGCCCAAAATTTACAAGGTAAAGGCTTTGAAGTTGAATAGCAGTCCCTGGAAACGTCTAGTACCCTGTTATACAGCAGAAATCTTTTGGGCAATTCTAAGAAGTGATATGGGAAATATTCAAATCATTCCACAGGGCTTCGGCTACATATCTTACATTGACTTCAGTGGGAATCATGCAGTGAAATCCCCACTTATTGCTTTGAAAATGTACCCCTTAGTGTTTCATGTCATGCTGAGAGACAGAGCAGTGATCCAAGGTCCAGATCCACAGCAGGTAGCAGTACACACAATGTGCCGGAATCCTGTAAGGCACCACTGTGTTAAAATATGCAGGCTTTAACTTAAAATGAGAGAAATAAGGGCATTCCGAATTAAGGTTCCTAAAGCCTCCTCCCCTTTGTCCCATTTAGTGACACTCACACCTTTAGAGCTCTAATATGCAAAGTTTTTTTTTGTCTTCTTCCTTTTCTCTTTTCTATCCTGCCCTCTATATGACCTCTCTCCTAATTGGAATATATCTTGTTTTTCGATAATAGAATTTCCCCAGGAGATAGTCAATTTTTAGAGCTGAAAATTAATTTACGGACCCTGCTTGATTGCATGCATCAGATATGTTTGTCTTTTACTACATAGTGACCTTCTCCTCCCCTCTCCCTTTACATCTTCATAGCTCGGAATTCACTCCAGAGTCAGATAACATGCCTTCTCACTCTGCGAGCAAGGGATTTGTGTCATGCTTTTCACGTGCTGATGGTTGCGTACTGATAGTACTCTTGGAGAGTTGTGTCTCAGTCAATAGATCTAAATTTCTATGATTCCTTTCACAGCAGCTTGCAGGACTTTCTCGTTTCGTAGCACCTTCCACTTCATGTATGTAGAAATGCCCAGGGCAGAGAATGGGGTCCATACCACTCAGAGATATTTTTGCCTTGCAATCTGATACTTCAGCCTGAGTGTGTTCATAGCTCCACAAGACCTCTCTCCTGGGCTGTTTGAATGAGATTTAAAGGATAGGGCCATACATTTTGCTGCCACCTCATGTGACTACAGAGTGTACTCTTTCCTTCCAGTCCCTGTAATACCCACAAAAACAGGCCTCCATTTCATATCATGTCTTAAGAATAATAACCTGAATGTATCGATGTGTTTTTTTTTCATTTCAACAGTTAAGATTTCTGTTTTTCAAGTATACTATCCTGTTTCTACAAAATATACTTCTATGTAGAGCCAATCTTTTATTCTGTTCAACTGATGATGTACTGGAGTGCTCGATTTGAAATGAAAAGTTGAGCAAACACAGATGCTATTCAGAGCCGTGCGTTTGCTCACGCTCAGTGTTAAGGACACTTGTTCAGTGTTATTTTGACGAGTTTATTTAAGACGGTGAGTGTGGGATTTGCCTCACCTAGACTTAGATGGCTGCAGCATAAATTTTTACACCTGAGCCAGCCATCCTCAGTGCCCTTTCTACTCAATAAAGAGAAATAGGCACATTTAGCTCATAACTCATCTGACCTATTTGAGACATTTCCAATCCTTGCATCCTAAAATCACTCCAGTGAATGTAAAAGGAGTCTAAGTGGCTACATCAGATGTGGATGTCAGCAGCTGATTCATTTACCACTGGTTGAATGGATACCACTCAAAGTTACGGGGCCACGTCTTCCACAAAGTGAAATCTATGTGCTACCCTTTGATCAATTATGTGATGCCTATAAAGAGGTCTCTGCTAAGGCTTAGCTCAGAGCTGACCATCTTTGGGTTAGAGAAGTTTTTCAGAGCAATCAATAAGAAGTCCATTTTAATGACTGTTTTCTCCTGACTTTCAAATGTTGACGGGGTTACAAGGTCAGCCAACGAGCATGTTTAGGTTAGGCACTGCTGTAAATTAAATCCTGGATTTTACATACACGCAGACACACCCATGCACACACATTTTGCACACACAGAGTCATTTGCAAACATTAAGTTCAGCAGGCCATCAAACGTAAGAGAAGTTTGCTCTTCAAATCAAGTCATCCTGGCCTGCTCAGATAGACACAGAATTTAAGTCAATACACCACACCCAAAGGAGTCCTTGGGAGCTCTGGGAGCAAAGTGGAAAAATTTTACAAATATCACAAAAGAAATTAATTAATGAGGTGAATTGGATAGCAGCAATAGTCAAGTTGAAACAACATGGTAACCTCAAAGTGTGGTAAAATTAGATAGTGTACATATATGCATACATTGCCAAGAAAGATTCAACAGATCCAGGTTTTCAGTAGCCATCAGCTTTCTAGGCCTTATTTTGAACGTCTGTAGGCCAGCACCAGACAGCTCTGCCAATTTATGCCAGCTGAGAATCTTGTCCCTAGCCTTTATTCTGGAAGGAAGAACAAATAGAAAAAAGAACCACAATAAAATCTCTCCGAGCAAACTTTTATCTGTTTAGTGCAGGTGTGCCTAATCTTTCACAGTCCAAGAGCAATGAAAATAAAATGTACAATGTCAAAATGCTGCAAGCTTTAAAAAAGCGCTTAAATTAATATTTCACTGATATTTTTATTGGAATTACCACTACAAATAGACAATACAACATTAAACTCTGGTGACCTTCGTTTGTCACAGACTTAACCCTGATAAATATTTTAAACCTCATTTATAAAATACTACAGTTTTGTTTAGTTTCTTTATAGGTAACCAACTTTTAATGGGGAAAAACAGCAGCAACAAAATGTCATTACCTTGCACAATACATAGCCAACACATAATCTTTTAACTAGACTCCTGCCCCAAGACCCTTATATTTACTGCCTCCGTCCACAGGCACAAGTTTTCCACAAGGTTTCCAGGCTTTGGTAGGAGCCACAGCCTCCTGCCTTGCATAGAAATAAGTTATTACTGATCCCCTAACTAAAAGTGTCGGAAGCCCCAAAGTTCATCACCGCAATGACTGTTAGGTGGTTTAGGAGCCAGGCACCTCCCATTTCACTTTATCTCATGGGGAGTACAGTGTCCAGCGCTGGGCT
Organism: Rhinoptilus africanus; assembly: GCA_013400135.1. Taxonomy (NCBI): domain Eukaryota; kingdom Metazoa; phylum Chordata; class Aves; order Charadriiformes; family Glareolidae; genus Rhinoptilus; species Rhinoptilus africanus. The sequence goes on along the minus strand of VXBO01008606.1, from coordinate 29,012 downwards.
CCCCGGGTCAAGAAGGACAGGGAACTGCTGGAGAGGGGACAGCAAAGGGCTACCAAGATGCTGAGGGGACTGGGACACCTCTCTGATGGAGAAAGGCTGAGGGATTTGGGTCTCTTCAGTCTGGAAAAGAGACGGCTGAGGGGGGACCTTATCAACACTTATAAATACTTGAAGGGTGGGTGTCAGGAGGATGGGGCCAGGCTCTTTTCAGTGGTGCCCAGGGACAGGACAAGAGGGAACGGGCACAAACTTGAGCAGAGGAAGTTCCACCTAAACCTGAGGAGGAACTTCTTTCCCTTGAGGGTGGCAGAGCCCTGGCCCAGGCTGCCCAGGGAGGTGGTGGAGTCTCCGTCTCTGGAGACATCCCAAACCCGCCTGGAGGCGTTCCTGTGCCCCCTGCTCTGGGTGACCCTGCTCTGGCAGGGGGTGGGACTGGATGATCTCCAGAGGTACCTTCCGATCCTGTGATTCTGTGAGTACAGAAAAGCATTAGTGAGAAGGGAAGCTCTCCTAAATGCAACAGCATACTGGAGAGGGATAAAGCAGGTAAGTTATAACTCAGGTTGGTCTATGTTATCTGCTGTTTCATGTCAGTCGCTGTTAATGTTCCCTTCTCACTGTTAGAAACATACAAGTGAAGCTTATGGGTAGGGGTGGAGGGAATTTAGCTCATAGTTTCTCCTGTGCCAGCTGGAAGAAACGGAGGAAGCATCACAGACATATCTATTAAGCTCCCAAATAAAATCTTAGTCTCCTCCAGTACCTCTAAATTCTGGTATTTGATCATCTGACAGTTTCAGCACAGGTGATAAACTGTCTGTTATGCAAAAAAACCCCACTTCTACCTTTTCCTCACTTTCCCACCTGCTGTCTTCCCATATGTCTGGGTTTTTTCTTGTCATAAATTTTTTTTTGCAATTCTGGCCCAAAGACTGTCTTAATTTGTAGAGTACCTGGCATAATAGGGTCTTAATCTCTGATTGCTAGCCCTCAAATGCTGCTATATTATAAAGAATTTATAAAAAAATTTCAAGATATCTGTCATTTGGAGAATTTACCCTGAGTGAGTTCAGATCTCTAGCTTTAAAAAAAAAAAAAATTGTTATTTCTTTAGAAATTCTTGTAGATTAAAATAAAATTAAAATTCAGTCCAAAACGCTGGTTTTGTATAACTCAGAGTGTTAGAAAATGTTTGCTCCTGGCTGACAATTTGTATGCAAATGAAAACAACAGAGCTATAGCTGGTGCTCTCCTGTAACCTTCATAGTGTTGCTCACTGGGTGCCTTTACAGTAAAGTGTGATGCTTTTGTCAGAATTACCAACATTTTTAGAGAAGTAATTCTGGGTAGAATTAAAATGACCTTCTGCACCTTAAAAGGGCAAATGAAAGGGGAGGAGAGGGGAAAGAGAGAGTAAATCGGTGCATTCCTGTTCATTATGAATAAAGTACAGTTATTTAAATCAGGACACTCCACAGAGTGAGACATGAGCTAATACTTTGTTGTTAGTATTTTGAAAGCCGTGCCTCTCAAGGGGAAGAGCATTTCCTCAGCAGCCGTTGACTGAGTCCACTCTGACTGCATTCCTGTCTTACTTACAGAGAAATAACGCGGAGAACAAGCATGGGGGGGAACGGCCAGTTGTGCAAGAAGCTGAGTGCTCTCCGTTCTCACTGAAGAACACAAAGGTTAACGACATTTTGTAATTCACGGGGGTTTGATCTTTAGGTGTTACCTTGCAGTACTGAGTCTAGAAGCCTCTAGGGGAACATACATCATCCAAAATTTTCTGGTGTATACATCTCCTCCTTCAGAAAAACCAGAAGTACCAGTGGTTTCTTATTCCTTATTTCACCTTGCTGTTAGCATTACTGATTTAGAGAAGACATGCACCGAGACTCAGAATACTACGTTTATAAGATGTTATTAATGTTTGTTTTTCAAAAAAAGCTGGGTTTATTTTGAATTTGGTATTTGGGGTGTGTTGCCTGCCTCAGTTTCTGTTTCTCATAACCAGCCAGACCATTGCACCAATAACGGCAAACAGGCAAACCTTAAAAAGACATATAGACCTAGGTTATTTTGCTGTTTTTGAGGGATCCCAAAGAAAGATGAGTCCTTGAGGTTTAGGGGAGTTGAGGTCCAACTTAGCAAAGGATTATTCTGTAAAATGGCTAGTTGAACAGAGCAGGCTTTATATAGACCAGAGCATGATCTGTGCACCTACAGGTGCTATTGAAATGCATACAAAAAAATGTGGAGAAAGCTGGGCAAAACTTTGGTACAGTTAAGCGCTGAGGATAATGAAACTCTGCGTTACTCTCTGGAATGCAGACATGCTAAAAAGCCTTTGTGTTATGCCCCAGCACGCATTTCAGTGATGATTTTGCTCTGATTTTGAGTGATCCTCCTAACTGTCTGGGCTTGAGCTCATACTCTGGTTTAAAAAACTGGCCGAAAATCACCTCTTAAAGGTAGCAGATGATGAAGAAGGGCTAAGAAAGTTTTATTCTTCAGGCTCAGCTGAGTTATGTCGAGGCCACTTGCCCATTCATGTTCCAGGGTGACAAAGCTCTGCCCAGTATTTGCTTTTCTGCGTTGTTATAAACCTAGCGTGAATGGAGGTGGTTTTGGAGAGAGGGAAGCCGGTGTCGCTGCCTTCCTTTCACATTCCTGCTGACACCCAGTGGATTGCCAGCACAACTGCACACCGCCAAAAGTCACAGCAGCATCTCAGGGAATCTAACTGACACCGACGTCCTCTTCTCTTTTAGCCACTCTTTAGAGGGGAAAATAGATTAAACAAGAAAAATGGCTTTTTTGAAAACATGCTGCAGGACAACACCCAGGCAGTGGCAGTCCAGCTCCAACAGTCGGGACCTGGATCCTCAGCTTTGGAAAGCATAAAGGGTTTCAGCAAAAAAAAAAACAACAGAGGACAAGCTCCCTCTGACTCTTGGCTTTTCATGCAAGAAGACTCGTTTTGTGACTGCAAAAGGCATTTTAGCATAAACTAATTTTTCACAGTACAATATGCCATCAGCTCCAACCCCCGAAAGTTTTCACGTATAGTTTGGGGAAAAAGAAAAGAAAAAAGGCCTTCACACAGCTTATATTTTCTTTAAAAGAACATGATTTCCTATAGAAACAAATTCCATACCTTGCCAAGTATGAGTACCATGCCCTTGATATTAATGGATATTTGATATTTTCTTTGGGTCCCTCTCAGCCTGTGGCACAAGAAGTCACAAAATAAAGGAGTCCTGCTAAGGATTTTAAGCCTGGCCTATTATTGCTTTCTTAACAACAGCGCTTTCTGCTTTAGGAGACAGCTGTTTTGTAACTCGTTCTGAGCAAAAGGGGAATAGGATTTGTATAAAATCCCAGGCATTTGTAGAAAAACTCATTTATGTGCAGGATCCAGCCTTGTGAATGTAAACGGAGGCTAAAAGCAGACTTCATATTTTCTATTCCAGAAATCTGGCCAAAGCTCACCCTGTATGAAGCACGTAGAATTCCCTCAAACTTGACCATCCAAATGTATTAAAAGTAAAAATAGTGAAATAATGAAGTAAAAGCAAAGTAGTAGCAAAAAACAGTATCAAACCCCCTGAATGGCACTTTGCGGGCTAAATGAAGCGGCGGTGCAAAGAATGTGCAGGCACAAGGAGTGCACCCACACATCATGCATTTTAAGGACTCACCAGCTAATATTTCCTATCTTTTTCCAGAAGCCATACGGTAAACAGATAGCACTAACAAAGTCAAATATTAATAACCAAGAACTGCACATCTCCAAATCCCCTTCCCCCAACCAGCAAAACCCATAGAAATTTACACTGACCAAAGCAAATAGAAAATAAAAGTCAAAGCACTTACATGGTTGACATTTAGGGATAGAACCAAGTACCCTTTCCATCCTTTTGAATTTCCTAAGTTATAACATTAACAGAAAATAAATACACATTGAAATGGAGTAACTCATGATCGTGACATATAGTCACTCAGAAGTTACAGTAATAAGGTCTTAAAACGGAACATCCCAAGAAGGAATTTTAAACTGTCTCTAGACAGCTCAGATCAATTTAGCATTTTGTCACACTCTTAAGTGATCTGGTGAGCTTCGTCCACCCAGAACAGCTTTCTCAGTATAATTACATTCCAGCCATTCAGTTCTTTCTTTTGAGGAGGGGCATATTTTCGACTCTCACAACACTGTGATTGATTTATCGTGCAATAGAAAGAGGTACGGTTTGCAGAAGCATGAAAACAAATCTATGAAAATGTTGATGGAGGGGACATGACTCAACCCTTCACCTAAAACCCGAATGATGCGTTGGGGGGTGGGGGTGGTGTAGAATTAAGGAAGAGGGAAAAAAATATATTTCATATTTTACTGATGTTTCTGAGCCCTGCCCAGTTTCAAAAGTAGATAGTCCAGAGTGATACATAGAAAATCTCTCAGCATCAAGGAGCCATTCTTTCTAGGCCATGGAACTGAGCAAAGTACACCAAATTCTGATCCCTGTACTTTCCTGGTTATTCAAGAGTTAGACCCCACAAAGCTTGCTCACAAAAGTTTTGGTGACTACTCACAGCTGTCTCAAATTCTCACACTTTAGTTTTGCAAGAGACTGACTACATCATGTATTTTTAACCCTCTACCTTTAGCTCCTTGCTCCTTTTAATTGAAACGTGAACTGAAAACTGTGCACTCTTGCAAAATTATTTTCCACTTAATTGCATATTGCATTTAAATTCTGTAAAACTCAATGAAGATTAGCTCAGAATCCCTAGGTATTATTAATAATCTAACTAGGATTTTGTTGGAGGAGGACTTGGGTACCTTGCAGACTTGTGGGTTCACCAGTCAGGAAGGTAACAACTACTGTTTACTGACACCAATAACTGATGTTCAGGCAGGTGAGACGCTTTTCCAAAAATGGATGTGCCAAGAGAAGAGGCTTTTTGTCTTAGTGGAAGTATTGTTTTTCCTTCACATTTTTGCTCCCTGTTTGTTAATTTCCGTTGCCCACGAGGTGCTTGTTTGAAAGGAGGAAATCTTGGCTTTTTACATCAAGTGCAAGAGTAAAAGATATAAGTGTTTAGACAAAAAAAAAAAAGTTAGATATGCTTTTGTGAAAGAGATTTCAATCTTTTTCAGACACTGAGAATTCGATGAGAACTTTCTGCTTGTTTCCTCCTTGAAATGAAGGATACTTTCCTGGCTTTTTAGATTATCTCTCTGTAATTGAACATAATCTTTTCTCTTTTCTCCTGTGGTAGGTTAGATGCTGCTAATCTTTGTTTATGTGGTCTTGTGCAAAGAGATATTCACTTTGCCATTCCTTAACCATTAGAAAAGCAGTAGCCTAATAAATATGCACACACAAAAAGCAGACTGCTTATGAGTCACCACTGCTCCTTGCTGCTATACAAATACATGCCAGATCTACTCTCTGTAAGGAAGCAGGGCCAGCCAACAAAAGCATATTTGTACCAAGGCTGAGCAAAGATTTCTTCCCACTGTCCCTCTTCTACTGTCTTGTTCATTATTATTGATGGTTTTCCCTCATTTAGCATTGGCTCATTGGTTCATAATTGGTTCCTTAGTTTGGATGGGATTGGTTCTACCTGGATAAATGTATTTTCAACCAGGAAAACAAGGCTGTAAAGTAACGACCGCTCTTTTCCATAGGAATAGCAGATGATGGGGCTGTGAGTGTTTACCCAGGCAGAAACCGCTGGCAAGGCCAGGGACCCAGAGCAAGGTGAGTGGCACTGTGTAAGCTCTACTGCACAGTACACAGAGGGCTCACATAAGCTGCGAGTCATGCGGCATCAACTGCAGGGCGACTGGTCCTCAGCTGAAGGACAATTTAAGCCACTAAGAATAGCAGTTTACCAGGCAACCAGGACACTAAATATTGTTTATGTGCCTGCTTGAAAATAACCAGCACAAAAATAGTAGCATCAAGATCAACACAAGTAGTCTTCCCAAGTTTGAAGGAACCCCCATACCAAGCTAGTGGTGCATCAGGTGGGTAATGTTAATGGTAAATTTATGCTGTATCATATTGCTTACTATATACAGGCATTAAATATAATTTTGCACCCTTTGGTATTCCTGAATCCACTAAAGTACCAAACCAGAAAAGAAAAATCTTGGACTCTGCTGAAAACTCAGACTAAATTTAAAGAGTCTTTTTTTTTACTGAACTTCTTTCCATGTTGCCTTTTACGCTTGCAAATTTCTACTTTCTATATGTATTTATCTGCATTGAGGCAGTGCTTGCAAGCCCAAGTCATTGGTGAAGACTTCTCTGTGGCCATACAATGCAAACTCATGCCAAAAAAAATCACTACGTGGCTTACAACATGAATATAAAACATGTACCACAACTAATGCCTGAATGCCTCAAAGGTGAGGTGAGATTTTTCACCGTTCTTGGTAGAGCATGTGGAGAATTGACATCTTCCATCCCTTTGGCATAGGTGGCCGCTGGATTTTCACACCCTGCCCTGGCTGCTTCTTCATCTCCTGTGCTGGCCTGTGTGCCTTGAATCCCAACTGCTGCTAAAGGTAAGAAGGATGGGAACAGACATGCTATAGGTCAGGCCACATTTTCCAGCTGTAATTACACTAACAAGACTTTTTCCTCAGACTTTAAACGAGAAAAATCACCCTCAAAGTTGTGATTTTTCTCATAAGTAGTTGTAAGTTAAGTTGTAAGATAAGTAGTTGTACAGAGATACACACACGAGTGTAGAAAAGAGTATGACTGCATATTTGTACCATCCTACCTCTGTTTTTTAAAACAAGGGGGAAAAAAGCTCTGCTATCTCAGTGTTTTCAGGATCCACTGAACATGTAGTTATCTTGAAAGATTACTGTCCCAGTCTCTGAAACTCCTAGGCTTCACATGTTTTAAATGCCATTATAAACTAGATTTGCAAAGTCAGGATCTAAATTTGAATTTCTCTAGCATATGGGATTTGTTTGGCCTAAACTAGGAAATTAAGCCAAATATCAGTCAACACAGGTATAATTGGGGGGTTATGTTGTGCTCACATTTTTAGTATCAATTATAAATTTCCTTGATTTTGTTGATAAGCGTTTTGGTGTAGAATCAAGTTTTCTCCTGACAGAAGAATGATGGATGCTATCAATGCTCAACAAATTATGAATAATTATACTCAAACTAGCTGCTCTATTTTCAGTTAACTATACGTAGGAGATAATAATAGTTTAGGGAAAATGTGTTTAATGTGGACCTCATTTTAGGGAAGGAATGTGTGAAACCGAATCCAGTGCCCAACCAGGTGAATATATAAAGAGACTGAGTAACTGCCTGTGCAAATGAGACAGTGGAACTATCCTGACATTTTGTATATGGGACTAGGTGCTTATTTGTTAAAACAACAATAACATTAAAAAACCCCCACGTTCCTACATTCTTGAAGGACTAGAGAAATTTGTTGTCTGTGGTAAGCTGCTGTTGGATCCATTTGTCTGAATATATTTGGCTAATATATTATAACAGATACTGCTTTGCTTCCCGTGACGTGATTGAGATCTATAGCTGAACTGATTATATATTATTTCAAAACCAAATAAATGGAGAGAATCCCTATTTCTGGGTGACAGTACTCAGGCAGATAAGTAATAATAAGAGTAATGCATGTGCTCTAGAAATCCATTTATTCTGAAAGATCCCAAAGCACTTATTAGATTATTAAGAGAAATCACTTGCACAACCACTTTAACAGTAGCAATGTAACAATACTACCCAGACATCTGCAATGAGAAGAGAAGAATGTCTTATCACAGTGATTGTCCCACTGCAGTCTATAGATCATCAGTAACCTCTACAATCGTTACTGTTAGTAATTGGTCGTAAATATCTTTGTTAGAGCCTTAGACAATGTATAGAAGATGAAGTATCAAAAGCCTGATGCAAAACTCTTTGGAGTAAATATCCAGGAACTTTAATAGGCTTTGACTCAGTCTCTATGCTTCCTTTATTTCAGTGAGACTACTCGATTGCTAGAAGATAACTCTATTTTTCAGAGCAATATTATTTGGATGTGTCACATAAACCATAGCTCAGAAACGTTTTGATTCAAAATAACAGTGGGAAGGAGATCTCAACAGCAGACTTGAAGTGAGCTGGAATGTCAAAGCCCTGGCTGCAGCAGAGGATGATGCTCTTGAAACAGTGATAACATAGTAAGAAAGGTCAAAGAAGTCAAGAGCAGTGCCTGTATATCCACAAGAGATAGCTAGGAAGGTAGTATAATTCTTTGTTAAGGTAAGCAAATATAGAGGGTCTGCTGGTCACAGGTATTTTCATTTTTGCTAGGCTGCTTGTTACCCACTCCCAGACAAAGACTTTCCAGTAGAAACTGGAGTGCCTGAAGTCCCCACATCATTCAAGTACTAAAGACAGGAGCTAAAATCATGTAAGTAAATTAAACCTGTCACAATCCAGTTGCAATATGTTGTTGTTTTCTAGGGAAAATGGACATAAATATATGAATTAGTGCAAATGTATGTCATTATCTTCTTCCCTCTGAATCCCATTTAACTGATTTACATTAAACCCTAGTTAGTATTTTTTCTACTACAGCATCAACTCTATCAAATCTGAAATGATGACAGCATTACCTCAGTTGTACCATCCCAGTTTGAGCACCAGTGTATACCAAAGGACTGTTAAATTACTGATGTCCCTCTGATGCCCCTCTGATTTTGGAAGGCAGCATGCTCTAGAGTCAGTACAATAGTGTCAGAGCAAGATATGAGCAGGATTCCAGATCCACCTCTTTCATTTGCACGCTTGGAAATTTAAAGTGAGTTACTGCTGCCAATGCTCTCCTCAGGGACCACCACCAACCAAGCCTCTGAACCTCCTTTGTAGGAGGGCCAGTGGCAAAGGGCAGCTTTCTCTTTCTCCACCCCTCAGCTGGCCAATCCATCCTCCTTTTACCTGGTCCCCGTGTGCGATGCTCCTCCAGGTAGACCTCCTGACTATTTTATCAATCTCTAGGAATAGTCAACATCATGTCAAGCCATTTGGCCGTCAGTGAGACAAAGTGAGCAGTACTGACGTACTGAAGAAATGAAGGAAGTTAAGAGTCCATATAGTATGTGACAGAGCAGAAGGGATTATTGGTACTCTGTGCAAAGGACCATGGGGAGACACTGGGGAAGGACTCATTCCAAGAAGCGTGGAGTGATATGTAGTTGAGTTGGATCAAAAAGTCCGTAGGATATCAAAAGTCCCTTGAATATCAACTGACTACATCAACAATTAATTTTGTTTCTTCCAAGTAACTTTGGCAGCTAAATGAGCAGTGCTTAACTTAATAGTGAATATGAATTTCCATTTTCTTTCTTTTCCCTCCTTTTCACACTTAACATGAGTTTTGTGGAAGATAGTCAGACTGCCAGAAAGCAAAGGCATACGTAGGTTATGCTAAAATGAACACACATTTGAACCATCTTTATCCATCCTTCTTTTTAATAGGGCCCTGAACTCAGCAGAGGCTGTTAGATGCTTTTGTAATACAGATTAACAATAATACTAAAGTTCCTCCCGTATCTCATTCCTCCCAAAGAGACAGACTTAGGCTAAGATACTTTAAAGCTCTCCTTAGGCTGTTGTGAGTTCACTGTGAAAGTACATCCGTTGCCATCTCACGTTAACACTTATGGCTCTAGAAGTGGGGGCCTTTTGCTTTTACTATAGCTTGTCAGATTATGGAACTGAAGGATTATTGATCCCTGAAGGATAAAAATCAGTGGAAGTCTCCTTAAAAGAAACATACAGTATATTCAAACAGCGTTAGAAAGAGTCCTCTCTTTGTAGTTTGAGATGTTGACGGTCAAGGGAAAAAAAAAAACCAGGGAGTCCTACATAGAAGTTAAAAAAAAAATTAATACAAGAAAAAAGTTTAGGCAAAGCAGCCATTGCAAGTTAAGGAAGAAATAAAAATAAAACTTTACAGGTTTTTGTGGTATCTGTCCTTTGTTTTTACAGTCTAAGCTATTTAAAAGAAAAAAATAAACTCCTCTCTTAAAGGATTTACTGATAGTAAATAAAGTATCTTAGTTATTGTAGAAGAGCAAAAATGTTGAGTTTATAAAAGATCAAATGAAAACCTTAGGAAAATCATTGTTGAGGAATTCTGTGGGATTTGGATACCTGAAGAGAATGACATAATTTTCAATGGGAGCCAGGTACCCATATGTCTCTGGAAGGAAGAGCAGCTTTGGAAACTTTAGCATTAAACTATACATACATTTAGTTGTAACTGGAATAGCGGTTTGCAGTGGGAGTGAGGAAAACTGTAGCACCTGGATGATGCTGTTTACCATGTAGGCTTATGAATTCCTTCCTTCTCCTGCCTTGTCTTACATCCCAATAAATGACAGTGATAAGGTACAACTCAGCATTTTTAAGTCAGAATTTTGTAGGAGGAATTGCTTGGGTGACCAAGGCTTTCCGTGGTGGGCAGGAGCAGGGAACGGGATCAGGTCTCTAATGGAGAGGGATGCCACCAACAGTCACCTCCTGAAGGTTTTGGTCCTGTCCCTGTGGAGGTAGGGAAGCCTCCCCTTGGCTCTAGCATGCTCTTCATCAGGCTGGCAGGGCCAGCTGGCACAATTTGTACCCTGGGGATCTCCTGCAGAGAAAAAGAGGGGAAACAACCCAGTGAAAACTGTGAAACTCAGAAAAATTAATTAGGATTCAGCTGGGTGGAGAAAAGAACCGAGTGAGGTTCCACAAAAAAGACTTTCCTTCATGTGACTGTGGTTTCAGACATTGGATGTACATAGAAAACAAATAATTTCTTACTTTATGAAGAAACATTGACACAACACCACGTTTTGTTTTTTTATTTACAATAATCTACTCCAAGGATGCTGCATTCTTTTTTTGAACACGTAATCCAGTTTTGGTTTGGAACTTTTTCCCTGTACAAACCATTTGGTTATTTTCAATACCTGCTATTTTTACCTTACCAAGCTGGAGTACGCTGTATTTAAAAGAAAGAGATAAAGAATTTTCTTTTTCATTTTTCACCTACTAACCCCTGGCTTTCAGCCACGCTCACAATATGCTCACTTTTATGCCTGTCAATTTAAATGAGTTTTGTTTTAATCTTTATACCAAATGAGTTAAGTTTGTGGTCTTCAAAAAGGTTAGGCAGAGAGTTTCCCAGAAACCTAGCATTTCCAAATAGCTTCTTCAAGTGGAATCACTTAGTGCAATTTAAATATCCAAGCACTTTTATTTTAAAGTTAATATTGTTTATAGGAAGCAAATGCAAATAAGTGGTAAAAACCTTTTGGTACCAGGTCATTAAAAATCCATTCTTGACTTCCTGCCCACAACTACATCTTTTTTCAGGCCTGTCACCCATTTCATTTAAGCACTTAGCTTTCTCCTAATGAATGAATTGGCATTTCATATTACCTTATTATCCTATAAAGCAAAATGCATACTCAATAACATTAACGGTAATTTCTCATAAAGACACATTATCGATCCGGGTGCTACCTGTAAGCATTGAAAATTGCAGCCTGCACACAGAGCTTTTCACATCTGGGTCTGAAGAATTAAAGAAAAATTAAATTTGACAGCAGTAAATTCACAGGCACAATCTAGGCACCAATTTATATGCAAAATGAAATGCTTTATGAAAATTTCCTCTATTTTCTCACGGAGATTTGGGAAAAAGATTTCACTAGATGCTTCTTTCTCTAATATCCCTCTACTTAAATATTATACTGCAGTCACTGCAGACTCCCTTTGATGTATAAATAATCAAGTTAAATTATGTGCAGCAAGGAGACTAGTGCTCTGCCATTCTTATTTTACAAAGTAATATCTACCCTAGAGGGTCAAATTTCCCTGACAAATTCTTAATTACTATGTTGCAACAGAAGCAGAATCTATTTGTGCATAAATCCCGGGCATTCCCATGTGGTAAGTAACTAATATTACCAACCATTTCACTTGGCCTGTTCACTGAACTCCATAATTAGATAATACTTTTGATGATGGTACATTTGAAGTCTTAATCCATTTAATTTTTTATGAGATTTTTTTTATTTTAATAGGGATATGTTAGTGACCGCTGCCTATTTAAAAATCATTAAAATTCTGTCCACAGCAGTAATAAAGATTAAAGATTACTAATATGGCATTCATAACCTTGCTGGTTTTCTAGAAATCTGGGGCTTAAGGTAAATGTTAAAGGTCATTTAATATGTTAGTCAGTAATTATAATCCTGGGTAATAGGTTCCTTTTCTAATTATCCTGGCATAAAAGTTCTATTGTTTGGGTCTATTCTTTTGATTTTCTTATTTGGGTTTTTGGGGGGAAGAGTAATCCTGGAATTAAGTTTCCGAACATTGATGAAAGTAGGTAATGCACAATGATTAACTGGGTAAAAGCCATATGTTTGAATGCCGCATAATGTCTTGCCTTGAAGTTACTTACAAAAGATGCAGCATCCCTTTCCAGGAGAAATAAAGCAGAAAGGTCACTGCAGAGATTAATACCTTTTTTTATTTTAATATCAAACATTGACAAATAAGATAAAGGCTTTGTGAGCCAGCTCAGAAGAAAGTGAGAGTGGTTAAACACTAGAGGGGAGAGAATCTTAAAACAATAATCTGCTGGTCATTTCAGAGGCAAGGAAAGGAAATTTCCTCCTTGAGGCCTCGATTTAGGAAACTCTCCAGGCATGTGCTTCATTGAATGCAGCGTATTCCGCACCCTTTCCTGGGGTGCAGATTGCATCTGCACCTAACTCCTGCCCTGTGATACAAGTGGGACTGCTGAGGCTTGCTGAAGAAAATCTTCTTTCCCTTCTACTCTCGCCCAGAAAAATCTGGGTGATTTTCTCTTATTTTCTGTATCGTGGATATTCTGTCATGCCTTTCTTCCCTTACCTGTACCTATGTATATCTGTCATGTTTATAGATGGATCATTAGCAAAATTTACATACCAGGGCCTGAATTCTGGAGAAAGCACTTAAAATTACATTTAAGTAGAAGGCGTCTGATTTTAAACGCATCCTTAAGCTCCCTTTCAGTTAAGCGTGTACTAAAATGCTGTGATATGTCACAGTGCCATGCTGAATCAGCTCTGTCTCTGCAAAGGGTCAAAAAGGACAGAAGTCCCCCTGCCAAACCTGGATTTCTGGCCAGGCATCTTCCTGCTGGCTGTGGGTCTGATGCCGTGGACCACAGCTGAGCGTCATTGTGCTCTAACCGTAAGAGAAAAAGCGTAAGGGAAAACCAGAACAACAGTAAGAAAATGTCTTATGGAGGTGACCTGCTCTTTATAGTGTTTTTCAGTTTTAACACAATACAAATACATAATTGCATTAAAAAAAAACCCAAACCCAATGTCACTAACTCTTATTTCAGTGGTAATTATATCTCACTAGCTGGCTTTGGGTAGGTCATTAAGGTCACATTTGAAAAGCAACTGCAGGTCAGGATTTTTCCATGGGCACTCAGCTGCTCCTTGAACTACAGATTTGTGCTGGAGTTGATGCTCTGTGCTTATGAAATCGGTCCTCCAATGTCTCAGCATGGGAGTAGAAAAAATGTTGACAAACCTACGAAATTCTGATCTTAGCATCTCCATTTTAAAAAGATGACAGTCATATGGCCTGTTGGGATGGGGTGAAGTTTAAACGGGCGATTTTTTTAAGGCCCTTCTCAGTAGAAAGGCAACTGCTAGTACACCAGTTGATCAGTGAAAATCATAGACCAAATCTTCCTCAGCATTCCGTTTTATTCTTGAAGATTTCTAAATTCACAGCCTCTTGTACTGAGAGCTATTTCAAAGGAGCTGAAAAGCAGACTGATGCATATAATTTAACTGTGATTGGTGAAATTTCAAGAATACTAAATGAGAATTGTATATAAACCCTTAAGAAATTAATCTCTTATAAGCATTTCCTTCATACTGAAACCCCAGTAGCAAAATCTGAGGCTTTCTTGTAAAGAAGCAATAGCTGACTTGAGAAAAAGTTTAACTTCCTGATTTTATCAGTAAATCCATGTGAGCTGCCTTCTTTCAGAGCTTTTTTGAAATACTAGTGTGAAGAGAGTATGTTAAAGTTTTATACTTTTGGGGCTTTTTTTTTTCCCTTTTACCTAGCTGCAGCTTCCCAGTGAGTCTTTCGTACTAAACAACATTCATTTAAAGGAAAATAAAGACAGCAAGAACTTTGTGTTTTCACACTGACACACAGTTTACCGCTTCACACAATTTACCCCCTCACTCACAGAATTTTATGCCAGATAAAATTCATGAGCAATTCTCATGGCTCCTCCTGAACTAAAGTGCCACTCCAATCCCAAGTTACCGAATTTGGTTGAAATTAGCCATAGTCTAGTTATTATGAAAATTCACGGGAACCTCTGGCTCAGTTTCTACCCAAAGAAACAGGGGTCAAATATTAGCTCTATAAACTGAATGTCTGTCCAAGAGAGCACTGTAGAAGGAAGGAATGTGCACTGTGTATCACCAGATGAGCTTCCAGCCACTTGATCGACACAGTCAGATTGTGCTTATCCTCCGGACCTGCATGGCACACCACCAGCAGCAGGCAGTCTCCGAGCCATCCCGGCGCCAGTCAGGGCTTTCCAGCCCTTCTCAAAAGTTGGAGCAGCATCAAGACTCCATCTAATCTATATTTAGCTGAGATATTTTGCCTTCTCTCGAGTCAGGATGCTTTGGCCATGCGTCCTTCCTACGCCACATCTCCCCTGTTAGTGATCAAATGTAATCGGACCCTGCTTTGCCCATCCCAGATGCACTCTGTGAATAGGGGTTCCTTGTGGATAAACCACATCTTGCACAGCCACAGCTGCATAAGGGCTGGTGCAAAGTAGTCCTGTAAAGTGTAATGAAGAAATATTTTGCTTATGGGACATTTATTTTTACTATATTGATCTTTAGTATGCTTCTTCAGAGAGTCTTCCTAAAATATTTTCCATTATTGTGCAATGTGAATGAAAAGGGTAGTGAGAAGATTTTATGTTAGTCATCTGCCTTTTAATCCTCATGACTGTGAGGAAGAGCTAGATTTCATGGGACTGGGGAGGAAAGATCCGCAGTGAATAATAATTAAGTACAGTGGAAACCTGCAGTACCCTCAGCACCTTCTTCCCATCTGTAGCAGTGGGTGCAGTCATCTTGCAGATGAGTATCCATGATAATTCCATCCGCCCAAATGACAAACCGGCCAAAGTCTATGGGTGATTGGGCATTACTGATGAGCTGCAATTGGTACAGCTCCATGATACCTTCTTGCACATTATCGCATTTCTGAGTGCTGTTCCAGCCATCAGCAAACCCAAGGAGAAGTAAATTTCATCATAGGCAAGAGCTAACATTAGATTTCACCCAGTCACCTCCTTAGTAAAACTATAAGATTAAATTTTGGGTCTGGGCTGGTAAAATTTTATAACAGCTTTGCGCACTTGGTAACAATTAACTTGATAGCATCTAAACACACTTTGTTATTTCTAAGTTTAGGACTGTGAATGAGGAGCTGATGTAAAGGGCGAGCTGACAAGCTCAGAAATGATACAGTGAAACGCTATAAAGTTATTTTATATTCTATCATTTATTTTCTCTCGAATTAAACACAGTTTCAAATTCTTGATGCAGAATGAGGGAGAATAACATTCAGAATGTTTTAAGCCATGCTTTAATGGCAACACTTTTTTAACGTTAAAATTATTTCACATCTACATATACCTTTAACACTGTTGCTTTGCAAAATTGTCAAAATTTTTCCCTACAAGTATATAATATACAACTATACCTATAAGTATACATATTTATAGGAGAGTCTTGTGGTTGATAAGACTATATAAGCATAATTTATAATGTGTGTTATAGATCTGAGGGTTAGTTCAACAGCACAGAGCAACATAATTAGAACTATCAAACTATCTCACTTTCTGTCACAGATTTTTGGTTGAAAAAATTATAGAACAGATTCCAATGCTCCATAAACATGCTCATAAAGAGCAGAATATTAGTACCAAAATGCACGTCTTCCATGAAAAAATCATGGAGACATTTACCAGTTGGTCCGTCTTCAATCTGAGGTATTTGAAATCTAAATTCAGATTTGACTCTGTTGGTTTTAATAAACAATATCTTAATATATTATAAAATGAGCTGTTTCCTGTTTAAAATGTTGAATGGCTCAAATAGGAGTAAAAAAAAAAAGAGAAAATCACAACATTTAATTAAAAGTGCTCTTTTTTTTCCTGCTTGAGTTCCAAAATTAAGAAAAAGACCCTCAGATTTATTTTTAGCAAGTTGGTCTGTACTTCTCTTTTTCTTTAGTTTTTTTTTTTTTTCTAAATCTCCCCTTCCAATGACTCCTTACACTCTCAATCATCTTAACAGGCTAAATTCTGAAACTAATTGCTATAGCTGCATTTGGGAGGAGGAAAGCAGGGTGATGTCTACCAGATACAAAACCCTCCCGCTGCTCTGTGATAGAGTGGTCTAGAAGAGCAAGGATTGCTCCAGCAAATATAACCACTTGAGTTTGCTTGAGAAATTCAAAATTATGTTCCTCTAGTTAGCACTTAGCTTGTCCTCTGCTTCATAACTAGATAGGGCTGTGAGCACCTTTTCCTTTGTGGTTTGGAGGCAATAACTGAAGGAAGACTGCAGGGTACTTCTAAGCTTTAACAAAGTGTGCTGCCCTAGTGCAGAGCAGGGACTAGGGACCTGCCTGGTGGCACAAAACCCTCACTAATGTATATAATACATGGTCTGAAATAATTTTGTGACTCTGGATACATCTGTCCTCTGTATGGGTTTAAATAAAACTATGTTCGTGATGTGATTTATGCATCACAAACAAAGCCGAAAAGAGGTATCGAAGACATACCAAAACACTTAACTTTGAATTAAGTGATTTGGGGCTAGAATAAGGAACAGGAAACATGCTCAGTAGGAGAACTGCTTATTGCTACTGAAAGGAACTGGTGTACAGAAAATTATGTCTTAATTATCACCAGTCTTTGTGACTTGTAAGTAATGGCTCTGGTAAGAGAAGAACTTAGTGGCAACTGAGATACAGGTAGGAATCACAGAAAACAATGCAAGTTTGATTACATGCTGAAATGCCAGATAAAAATAGGAAGAGACTCATGGACGCATAGGATGGAGGCACTGGAGTAGTGGTAATGAAGAATAAAAAAATAAATACATTTAATAGGCTTTTTGTTTGATAAATAAGTAAACTCTCTGCTTGCTGTAACTGGATAGACAAGGGTTAACAGACAAGTGATATTTTGCCTGAATTAGAAAAGGCATAGTTCTGTATTTCCTTTTTTTGCCACCTCTAAAATAATACCAGTATCAGAAAGGCAAATAGTAGGCATCACCTTTGTATCACTTCAATCACAGTGTGTTTCTATTCTTTGGTAGTGTAAGACCAACAGAACTTGTCTCTGCAAATTCATGTGGGTTATGCTTATGGCGATTGCTCAATTTCTGAATAAATAGGACAGTTGAGACCAGATTTTCTTCCTTTATTTGCATGATGGCAGATAAAACTCAGCTTTCAGACACCTCCTTACTCTCTAGGTTATACAATACTATGGGAAGGTGACAGAGGAAAGATCATTCATTTAAAATGAAAGAAGAAGAGGATAGAAAAGAAAAAACACTCTGTGCTTTT
Organism: Rhinoptilus africanus; assembly: GCA_013400135.1. NCBI lineage: Eukaryota > Metazoa > Chordata > Aves > Charadriiformes > Glareolidae > Rhinoptilus > Rhinoptilus africanus. The sequence continues at coordinate 11,262 of VXBO01008606.1, read as the reverse complement.
AGAAGTTAGGATTCTCGCCTGGGAAGAGTGAAGACACAAACTCCATCCAATTTTTGCTCATATGGTTGTATACTCAGCTGCATACACATTTCACAACAGAAGGCAATCTCTAATGTCCCTGCCGTATAGTCTAATGCAGTGCCTTCTCGTTTGCTGAAGGAAGTTATGTTTGAGGTCGGGAGGGAACTCTGGTTCTGTACTGCTACTATAGCAGTAATAAAACCCAATGCTACTTGCATCATCAGCTCTGCTGTGGCGGCAGCGTGGCTGCGGACAGAGTCTTTATGCCTATTGATAGGCTTGACTGGAGCTCATGTATTTAGCCACTGGTAAGGACAGACGATAATGTAACTAAAGGTCTTGTTTTGGCTCTGCTAGTCCCCCGATTCTTGTTTCTCCTCTTGAGGATGGGAGCCAGAGGTGAAGGGACTGAAACCTCACTTTGAAAGATGCCTTCACTTCCCCACCTAGGTGTCTTATTTGGTCATTGCCTCAGTTTTCCTGTCTGTAAAATTAAAGTGTAGTTACCTGTTGCACTGGTATGTCATAAAGTTTATTTCAATGGTTATAAACCCCTTCTGTAACTGTAGTGTGATTAGTATTATTTCTATGCAAGGACCTGAAAAAGAGGGTGTATAACCTAGAGCTACTTTTTTGTCTTTGTTTTGTTTGTATATCTGGAGCGTATCTGTAAACACAGTTAAGAGAGCAAACATTTGATAGCATATTGTGGTGCGTGAAAAAACCACAGGTGCCCAGGTATATGCAGATGTGAAAGAATTAATGAACATTTTAAATAACAGGGTAACCTTTCTGTTCAGAAATATCATTTCTGACATATATAATTATATATAAATTTTTATCTGTGCGTATATAGATATACATACTGTCATATACAGATATACATACTGTCACGTTCTCTTTCAGCTAACCTTCGTGTGAGAGAAACTTCTGCTGATGTCAAACGAGCAGGAGGACATTAGCAGCTGATATTGGTGCCTGTCGGGTGCTGTTGGGTATGTCTCCCCACCACCAGGCTGGCTTCCCTTGCTACTGCCACTGACCTTGCAAACAGCTCCGACAAAGGTCGGAATGGATTCATTGATCAGCCAGGCCAAGCATATGACAGTCTGTGCCTTAATTGAATCCCAAAAGGGGGCAGACTGGGTTTTTATTACAGAGGCCAGACGATAGCACTCATTAAAAGCTCCACAGACTGTGTGGTTTACTAATTAGTTTATTATACAGACACCTTGACGATGGGCAAAGTTGTCATTTTGCCCTTTATCGCACAGGGGATGTTGTTAAAAGTTTAATCAGCTAACACTGACCAACTTCGCTTGGCAGGCTGTGGACAGTCATTACCGAGGTCACCCCTGCTGTAGCAATTCTGACAGGGTCACAGCATGAATCTCCAATAAAAAGCACGTTACATAAGGTAAGAGTGCACCTGAAAGGGAACCGGGAAAAGGGATGTGCTCAGTGGGGAGTAAGAAACAGATGGACTGTTAGGACAAGTGAAGCCTGTTACGGTTTCTCTTTGCTTACACTGTTTAACATATGCTTTTTGGAAATATGGGGAGCTCTGAGCTATTGCTGTGATATGTTCATTAGAACGCAAGATAGCCTGAACCAAGTGGTGTGTGAACAGGCATTAAGTATCTCTGCTTTTGAGAAAGCAGGGATGATTTCACTAGTTAAGCGGTGCCTAACACCCAGGCAATGGGCTGGTCCAGAGCGATAGGAAAACTTGCACTGGGAAAACCAAAGAGTGAGACAACACAAGTTGCCCCCTAATCTTGCTCTTCTCTCTGACATACTCTGGGTAATTTCATAATGTATCTTAGTATATTTATTCCCTTCAGGTGTGGGCATGTGTTACAGCTTAGAGAAACTTTTCATAAGGCTGTTTTTACTTAGTTATACTACAGTGATATCTGGAAGCCCCACTGGAGTTGAAGGCCCATTAATACTCAGTATTACACAAAAAAATGCCCTGTATCATCTCCGTATCAGAAGACACAGAGTATAACCAGATATGTCAGATTAATGGCAAAGGTCTTTGATCTTCTTTTCAGAGTCCCATTGACTAAACCATACGGCAACTTGATCCTTTTTCTTAGGAAAATGGTTAAAATAAAAATAGCTTGATCTGTCTGTCAGACACACCTATAAGTCAACTCCAGTCAAATCTGAGACTGGATAGGCACCTCAGTTCTTTTGAGTCTTCTGGAAGTTGGTATTTTCCACAAATAATGGTAGAAGAGTATGATTTTAATTATTTCCCTGGAGGTGTTTAAGAAAAGGGTAGATGAGCTACTGAGGGACATGGTTTAGAAGGGGTTTTTGTCAGGGTGGGTTAATAGTTGGACTTGATGATCTTAAAGGTCCCTTCCAACCTCAGTGATTCTATGATTCTATTTCCTTGAGGGAAAGACAAGGAAAACAGCAGCCATCCCTGCTGGTTAGTCTCAGCTGGCTGGCAAATCCATCAGTCAGCGTGACAAATGTACCAGATCTGCCATGGCATGTGCTGTCTGTTATTGAGCCACAAAGAAACTCAGGGAGGGGGACACAAAGTAGGTGGAGAATCTGCGATAGATCACATGGAGCAAGAGGGTGTTTGAGGGCAGATTAGGGAAACTATCATTTCACAGGGATGACCTGAGATGTGGGCAACATCCCAGGTAACATGGGCAAATGAGTTCAGAACAGGATCTCTAGAGGGATGGAAAGAAAATGAGTTTGTTGAGATAGGTATCTGCAGAGGATATGGGACAAAATTCCAGATAAAAAGAGCCTTTGTTAATTCCTGTTCATGGAACAGACCATTTCTTCCCATGTAGAGCAGTGTGACATGAAAAGAAAATCACAGGATCCTTGAAAAGGATCACGACAGAAACAAAGTAGAGATGACCTCACAAGGAATCTCCTGAGCCTGAGTTTCAGTTTACAGGGACAGGAGAACACCATCATGTCATCTAGAACTTGGAAGTGACTGGGCCTGAATGCACATATTGCTGGAACTAGCAGTGAACAAAGGTAGCCACAATACTGAGTCCCAGCTACAGCCTGTGATGGAAAAAATGCTTGTCAAACTGGTAGCATTTAATAAGTGCATTGACTTTGTTATCCTGATAGAGCATTAAGATATTTATTCTTGTCTCCTAGTCACCTAGGACAGAATAAGCTGGATATGACTCTGATTTGGCATTGCCATAAAGCACCGTCTGTACATTTTGTCTGAAATATGGGTTAGGGTCTCTCGTTTCAAGTATCATTCACAACCAGCAGCTCTAATTCCAGACTACCAGTTCAGAAACTGGAAAAAATAGTAGATATACAGGATGTTATCTTCTGTGTGCTGGAGCAGCATATGAGATGTGCTGCAATTGTTTCACTTCTAATTTTGGCTTTTTTATTTGTACATAGACATGAGCTGAAATTCTGGCTTTGGTGAATCAAACAGGGGATTTGGTGCTTGACCAGAGATATTCAAGTGGTATATCACTGCATAAATTTGAGACTTAACATAAGCCATAAGCTATGACTTAACATAAGCTATGACTTAACATAAGCCATAAGCCATTTGCAATTGTATAACATACCGAATGAAGGTGGAAAGGTAGAAGACCAATTTTCTTGTTCTTTTCTTCTTTGTTCACTTTGGTTTTTTCTGTTCTAAATGTCCAATGTATTCACTTTAATATTCAATCATCATGGAGGACGTGAATGGCAGAATCCATGTCAGTCTTGTTCAATCCAACATAATAGTCTCATTTAAACACGAAATATAATCTTGAAACAAATAGGCTAGTATCTGTGTATAGCTAGGGCATAAACTATGGTCCTGATTGTCCTATGCCCAGGGCGAGAATTTTGTCAGGCTATTCTGTAGCTTTTTCCAGCCCAGAAACCTTGATTCCTAGACAAAGTAAACAAGTCCTAATGTGAGGAGCTCATATGCATGAAAATCTCATGCTGTTCTAGAGCTGAGATATAGAGATGGGCCCAGGAGTCTGGTGTCACCATCATATTCCCAAATAAATGCATATGGGGATCTAAGAAGGTAAAGCACATCCTGGTGTGCTGCAATGTGTACTATTCATTTGCATTTGAACATTAGCATAAGGTGCGCTGGCAGCAAATTTATATCTGTCATCATATGGAGTAAAGATCAATGAGTGTGTACTTACAATATGTCCGAGTGCAGTGCGCTGTGGGGTGTGCAATAAAGGGAACGCGAGGGAGAGCCAACTGCCTGACAAAACACAACAGATGCACCTCTATTTGTGGCAGCATTATCTGAATGCTTAGGACAAGAATAGAAAAAGAATATTCAACAGACCCTCAACTTGCATTTATCAGCATTAGTTCCCTTACCTTTACTTTCTACTAGCTGACTTTGGCCCACATCTCTATTTGAAATGTGGATCCATTCACGTTACTCACGCAGGAATCTGGCCAGAGTGTATTGCAACACCAGGGCGAGCAATGGGTCATGTGAAATGGAGGTACCGTTGCTAGTTAACATGTCTTGGTAGTCACCCCAGGAGTCTTCTCACAGTGACAGATTGCTCTGTTACAACCACACCGGCAAATGCTCCATCATTAACTCACTTTAAAAAAAAAGCTGCCTTAACTGTGAAACTAAAAGACTCCAACTTTTCCTTTTGCTGTAGCTCCCTCAGGCAATGAAGGAATTTGCGATGTGTGTCAATGAGACATTTGAAATCTCACACATTTAAATCGTCCCGACTTCAACAGCATTTTAAACACACTGAAACTAGCAGCATTTCTAAATTCAAACACTTACCAGTTTCCTTCCCACAAGCTTGCTCCTACGAGCCTCAAAGGCAGTAGAAAATGTTATTATGTGAACAAAGCATCTCTCTGTAACTGAATTAAATATAAATCCATTAAAAAGAGAGAGATATAATATAATAATTAATACTTTGTACTACTCTATTACCTTTCTATTGCAGACTAAAGGTATTAATTCAGCCTTAGCCCACTATTTCTCTTCCCATTTTATAAATAGAAATATTGAGGCACAAAGGGGCAAAGTGATCTAACTTCAGGAACAAGGCAAGTCGATATCAGGGCAGGCATAAAATCCTGGAAATCTGGTCCTTAGTGTTGCACCCACTGTTCTGGAACCAACCTTACCGTAAAGCAAAGACACAATAGAAAAAAGGTGCCACCAACAGCGCCGTCTGAAAATGGAAATACAAATGACTACAATGAAAAACAACAGTGACTCCTCAGTTCTCAAACCTCAGCCTCAGAAAGATGTAAGGCTCAGTGGAAAGAAATCTCTAAATGCCATGGCCATTATTTCAAGCAAGCTACCGCATGCATTCGGCGGTGGGCAAATCACGGTAACTTCACCCCATCATGTGTGGGATTTCTCAGTGTACATGAAGAAAATCTCATAATCCTATCCTCCAGTCTTTCGCTATGCAAGTCAGTGAGGAGTTCCCATTAAGCCCAGCGGTGTGAGACTGCAATTAAGCAGCGATTAAGAGTCACACAATGCAGCCCACTGGAGGGATGAGCTGTGTTCTGGCTAACACGATCGGCAAACAAACTCTTTTGAAGTGCTTAGACATAGTGCGTTAGAAAAAGTACCCAGCGCGAGGAATTACTGTTCTGCCCTCACGCAGACATAAATCCAGGCTTCACTCAGCCCTGTAGATGGATGGACCTGTTTATCCTCCAGAGGGATTTTACATGGCACCAGCAGGCTGCCCACAATGCAAAATCAGGCCTTTAATGATTGCTTGTGAGAACTCAGAACGACAAAGCATTTCATTAATCGTCCATTCCTAATCAGTCTCTTAATAGATCTATAAATGAATAAATACCCTAAGGAAATTGGTGCTTTAAAAAAGGAAGAAATTGGGTACCACTTTCAATATTGGCAGACACAAGAGTTGCCTTTTAACTCTGGAGTCATTCAACTTTTGTTGGAGTGTTACATAAAAGCTTTTAATTTACCGAGTACCTTTTTGTGAGTCGAGGGGATCATTTGTGACTAATGAAGAGCAAAGAACATTTTAATAATAGTGACAACTGGCTTTGATATTAATATTGTCTCCAAAAAAGTCTCTTTTGAAGTCTCTGAGATTAGGAAAACCCTTTATATTTTATCCAACCGTGTTAATAAAATTGCCTTGCCTACATAATGCTCTCTCCAAAGCAAAAGTAATTTTCCCCCATTTGGTTCCCTGTGCTATCCTTTGGATATTTTTATATAAATTTTTTCTCACTTGTCATTTTTCTGTGCATCAACATTTCTATTTTTTTTTATTAGTTTTCAGAAATCTTATTTAAATGAAAACCCAAGTGTAATGCTCTGTTTCTTACACGAACTTGAACATATTTCACATCTTTAGAAACGGAAGCCTTTTTGCATGTCATAGATATTTCCTGAGACTTTTTTGGGGGTGAAGTAGGATAATGTTTAGGATAGTTCAATGTTTCTTAGAACTTCTGGAGTCTATTAAAATGCCAAAAAAACAGGTCACCCAGTAACAATACTGTCAGGTGAAGACCCCTTCACACTTTTACCTAGGCAAGGAGATTTAGCTGATATCCAGAAATACAAAAATTTAGAATGTTGCTGAAAATGGCATTATCAATTTAAACTAGGCACTCTCCTTTCCTAAAAATCCTCTGCTTCTCCAATAGGATTTGCTCTGGGGATCAGAGCAAAAGCCCAAAATAATATGGGGCCTTTGTCCTTCTAAGGAGACTCTTCTCATTTATTGTTTCCAAGATGAATTGCAATCCCATAGTCACAGATAGGGTTTCTTTAAATGTCAGGAATTACACTGGACGATCTTCCTGAATTTTGCCTCCCTAAATTCTTCCTTCATTTCCAACAGGAGCTTGCTTTCTCATCTTTTTCATGACAAACTTGTACAGTACCCCATGTCTTTCAATATATGCCATACTTTCCCCAAAGAGAACTGCATTTGAGTGGGGTATGTGATATGGGCAAGTGCTTTTCCCCATAAGGGTGATGGATTGAAGCCTTCATCAAGACAGTATCAGTTTTGTAGAAATTATGACAGAAGAAAAGGAAAACATTAACCTTAACGTGTTCTAGGTCTGTTGTTCTATGAAAAACGCCCCACAGATGTTTATTTATATATGACAGACCCTGAAATCACGTCATCTGTCTGCGGCCACGGAGGCAGCCACAGCTGAGAGTAGGTTACTTCTGGTTTGTTTATGAGTTCTGTGTGTCTAAAAACTTTATTACATCTTATACAGACTTGTTAAAGTCATGGTAAAACAAGACATATTTCTGACCTGAAAGACAGATCAATATTTAGTTGCACTGAAGGGGATCAGCTACAAATGACTGATGCGAAAAAAGCATGTCTAAAAAGTGGTGAAAACTATATAACTTACCTAGTTCTTCTTGGGTCTAAATTCTGTCCTCACTTAGTCTCTCATTTTTGAAACAAAACACTACTCAATTTTCCCATGGTTTTCAGAGAGGGTTACAAGTTAAAGCAATACACTTGCTTAAAAATCTTGTTGAATCAGGACTGCATATGATATATTGCAAGTCATGAATCATTTGAAGCATATACCAGAAAAATTTCTTTTTCTTCAGTTTCTTTCCTACTGCCCATGATGTATTCCCTCCAGCTCTTCCTTAATTAGGGAAGTTAAGACCAGTAATTCATCTCCAGTTGTTTCCTCCAAGCAGCAGCAGCAGTAAGGGCATTAGCATAGACCGACCTCCAGAAGTTTGGCACATATACTCTAACCCTACTGGGTACGTTTCCACCAGTCCCAAAACACAGTGCTGTTGCTCTTTGTACCTTTTCCAAGAATAGACAACACAGATAGCAGTCTACTCAGGACGCAAACACAGAACAAACTCTGCAATCTTATGCTGATTTCTGAAGATGTCGTGTGTCCTTCATATGTTAAGTATGGTCCAGTTGTGTTATACTCAGTGAGGGACAAAAGAGTGTGAACCGCCCCTCTCTTTTCTTGGGGGAGCCCCCCATTAGCACATATGGTGTGTAGTTCTCACCAAATCCAAGCCCAGTTTCCTGTTTGAATTTTAATTGGTTTTACTTACAGGAGAGACTGCAAGCTTTCTGCCACCTTTAACCAGAAACTCCAGGCATGTGATAAATATGTGCAATTTTGACACAGAGAGAAGTTTGCTAAGGGGTAACTGAACGTAGTCCTACAGCTAATATTTAGGGACAGGTTTCTAACAAAGGGATGATAGGTCTAGGCTGCTGACTCAGCCTTCCCTATCTATACAGGGATGCTGTCACTAGAGTAAAGGTAATCGAGAAGGTTACGAGGGGCCACAGAGGCCCCTGTGATCTGCAGGAACCAGAGCGCCCGCAGAGACTCGTTCACTTCTACTCCACCACAAAGGGGGGAGGAAGAAAGGACCTTGGCGAGTGTTCGTTCAGATGAAGAAGCCTTTTATGGGAGTTTCTATAATGTTTCATTTGGAATGACTATGTGGTAACTAGAGTTGGATGACTGTATAATAAGGCTCACTGTCTCTCTGATAGAAACTTTCATAAAGGAAAAAGTTACTGATGAAAGTGAACGGGATTTTGTGTGTATGTGTTTCTTGTGCAGCTTGAGGTTTCATCTGGATTTCAGTGCCTGTAAAATGAGGGACAACAGGGGAGCAGGCCACAAACCTTAACTCCCTGTGCTCTCTTCCTGAAAGTGAAGGAAGAGCATCAAAGGGAATGAGAGTGACAGATTCTCTAACTGAAAGGCATTGTATATTCTTGCTTTAGGTCACAGCCATGGTTTGCATCACAGAGCAAAGTCTGTCTAATTTAACATTTATGAACTCCTTGTTTCCAGGGTGCAGTCTTAAGTGGGCTTGAAAACTTAGGGTGATAGTTCAGAGTTACAGCCATGTCTTTTTATTTGGTTTTTACTTTCGGCAAATTTAAAACTTTCCATTTAGGCTCAGGTGTTGGATCTCTATTACAGATCCTTTCCCTCCTTTTCCTTAACCTCGCTTCTTCTCTGCTCATCAGGCTGAAAAAGTAAAAGCTGTCACCAAGTTTATATCAACACTTTTACATATATACTTCCTTTGTTCATAAAATATACTAAAACATTACAATATACACATGAATGTAGAGAAACCATCAGAAGCATGTACAAATTGTTCCCACCAAATGCAAAGCAGAACCTTGCCTAACTGATGCTGCTGCATTCATGTTAAATCCACTTTGCATAGGGCTCAATAAATGAGAAAATGAAGAAAGAAATGCATGTAAAATATTTATCATAATAGGTTGGGAACAACATGGCACAGAACTATAATTACTGTATTTGTAGTTCTAAGAAAAATTATAAGCTAGGTTTTTTCCAAGATTGTAGTAAATTTGTAGATGTTTAAAGGTGGTTTTGATATAGCTTTGAAGCTATTTCATGTTCTTGATAATTTGATTTTTCAAGTCCTCAGTGTGCAGTTTGTTCTATATATGTATATTCGTACGTATGTGTGCCCATGCAGTAATCATGCCATCTCAATTATGAGAGCAAATGAGGCCACTTGACTACGCAGAGTCATTTGTGAACTTCTGTGCTGTGAAGATGCTAAACCCGTGTTCCACTGCTATGCTCCAGTACCAGGCCTCAGGTATGAGGATGAAAAATATCCTTTGGGTTTTATACACCAACAAAACAGGAAGATCAAATACACAAAGCATTTTTTAATCAGTTGACAGGATGATTTGAAGTATAGGATTGATATTAATAGTAAAAAAATACAGTAAACCTTATGCCTTCTGTTAAGTTGTTAGGCTATTTTTTGGATAGTTTCTGCCAGTTTTGATTCTGTCCAGTAGAATCCCCCATTAGCCTCCTTATTAGCTACTGGACTGGCTAAAAGATGATGTTAAAATTACCAAGGGGTTTTTCCTCTGTTCTTCACTAAAAAAAAAGTTCCACTATCTAGCACAAAGAAATGAGTTTCATATAAGCAAAGAATAAATTAGAGATCGCTTTGGCAAACGTGAACTTTTCCTATTATTTCTGGGTGGGCTGAAATAATCCAGAACAGGTGAACAAGAAAATGAGAGAATGATTGGAAACCTAGAATCCGGGAAATAGGCAAGCGCAGTATCTGATTTTTAAACAGGGGAGAATTGCAGATAAAGGAATCCTAGGCCAAATAGATAAGGAGCAATACTCAACGCACCTGTAAGCAAAGGATGTAAAAGTGATAAGTAACAACTGACAGATACATCAGGCTAAGAATCTGTCAAACCAGTCACGTTTCCTTCTATGGCAGGGTAAGAGCCTTCGTGCAATGAAGTGGTAGTGAGCCACCATCAGATTCTGACGTGATTTGAAAGACGTTACCATATGAAGCAAGAAAATGCAGAATGGGCAAATACTCTAAGCACATCAAGTTAGAAAACTGAATTAAAAAAATAGTTATAAATGAGTTTCTGTTAAACTGGAGCAATACAGAAAAGGAGGAGTCATACTTTGACCTGTTCTGGGTATGGTATCATTCCCCATTTTCAGTAACGAAGGGTGAAATTGAGTAAATGTAATAATTTGTGTGGATTATATCCAATCAGAACAAGTTGCAAACACCTTGGAGGACATGATTAAAATTCAAAAAAAACCCTCGACAAATAAGAATCGTAGTCTGGAAAAATAAAATATGGCTTAATAAGGCCAAGACCAAGGTGTTATGCTTATTTTCATGCTTCTACACCAAACTTATGAGCCCTGCACAAATACAAGATGAGGGAGGGCCGCCTATGCAGCAGATTTGCCAGAAATGGTTTTGGGGTTATAAGGGATAATAATCTGTACATAAATCAATAATTTTAACCACTTGTACTAGGATGTATAAAATGAAGTGTCACATATAAATCACAGCAAGTAATCTTTTCAATCTTCTTGTAAAGCCCTCAACTCTCATCTCCTGTTCAGGTTACTACATTTTAAGAGAGATGGGAAGAAAGCAGAGGCAGTCCAGAGGAAAGTGACAAAAATGATCAAAGACCTGTAGAAAAACGTCTTACAAGCAAAATTTGAGAGGACTAAGCTTGTTTAGTCTGAAGATCTGAAAAAGGTAGGGATATGTAATAACAGTTTTCAAATTAGTTGATTCCTGTGGAGCGAACGGCAAGAAGTAAACTTCAATGTACAGCAAAGGTGGAAGGGGGGGCGATGTCGAGGGGTGTTACATGGAATATCAGGGTCCCTTTCTGTCTGGGATTTTCC
>VXBO01008605.1:2807-21455 GCA_013400135.1 Rhinoptilus africanus | reverse complement strand
GGGGGGGGGGGGGGGGATGCGAGGGGTCCCCATCCCTCATCCGAGAGGGTTTTTTTGGGGTTCATTCCCACCTCGGACAAGGCCACCGGGGGGGCTGAGCACCCAGAGGCGATGTGATGGAAGAGGGAGGGTGATGGTGGAGGGCTCCCCCCGGGGCCGGAGCCACCGAGGACCCCCCCACGCCGGGCAGGGGCTAAGGCTGCGGCAGCTGCCACCTCTCCCGGCCGGTGTCACCCTGCGGGGACCGAGGGCGAGGTGGCCGCCGGCCACCATGGGAAGGGAGAGGTGCCGCCCAGCGCAGCAGCGTTCCGGGGAGGAGCGGGGAATCCAGCGGCCAAGGGAGCGCTGTGGCTTCTCTTTTTCCAGGCCACCCCGCCATTTCTAAAACCTGACAAGCGGGAAAAAGGAAACGGCTTTTTCTGGGCAGGGGAGGGGGTGGCCTGATGTACTAAAGGTGAAGCCGCATCCATGGGCGGCCGCTGGCCGTCTCCTCCCGGGAGCCGGAGAGGAGCAGGCCGGGTGAAGCGGCTGCTCACCGGGGTCAGGCTCTGCCGCGGCCGCTGGTGCCAGCAAGCCAAAAGCTGTCGGATGTAAACATGGCTTTTGTTTCCCGGGGAGCTGCTGTTGTCGCCTCCGGTCTCCTCTCCCCCATGGCGGAGAGATTGGAGCCCGGGCTGATGCCAAGGGGGCTGGGAAATGAGAGCAGCGGCTCCGTCCCCGGCCGCAGCGCAGGGAAAGAGCGGGGAACGGCAGACGGAGAGGGCTCTCCCTCCAGGAGCTATCACCGGCAGAGCCCTGCCCCGGCAGGGAATGGCACAGGCCACCGGCCCCAAGCCTTGGGGACCTCAGGAGGCGAGGTGGGGAGCTCGGCCCCTCTCCGCTGGGGCTCCCGGGGGGGTCCGGACCTCACCCTGACCACCCTCGGCCGCTGCGTGTCCCCGCGCCGGGCCAGGCGACAGGGAGAGGTGGCCGGGACCAGCCTCCAGTGCAAGTTGAAGAGTCGCAGCCTTTCCCCAGTCCCTGCAGGCTGGACAGACGGACAGACAGCACCCGTGTGGCCGCAGCTGGGGCCGAGGGGACATCTCCTCCTCCCAGAGCCAGCCCGGCTTGATGGACGCCCGCAGACGAGCCGGGAGCAAGGAGAAGGGCAGCGGAGCCCAGACGTGCCGACGGTAGTGAGCCACAGAGCAAAAAAAAAAGAAAATAAATAAGGAGGCAGGTGACAAAGTGCGCTTGACGCCCTGTCCCCAAAACCAGCCGCTCCTCTGCCTCTTTCTGCCACCGGCGAGCGGGAGAGGAGCCGGCGAACACACACAACCCCTTCCCGAGCAGAAGTGGCAGGGCAAGGATTAACCGCGCCAGCTGAATGAGGACATTTGCATTAAGTTAATTAAAATGAAAAAAACAAAAACAAAAAACACAAACCGCCTCTACGAGTCCGGGACACGTTTCCCCTCTTTCCCAGATCCGCCCCAGTTGAGCGAGTGTGTCAGGGACACTTTGGCAAAGCAGATACTTGGGCTGGACTGGGCAGCAAGGGAAAAACGTCAGCTCCGTCGCTTCCTTCTCCATTCCGTTATCCCACAGTTCCGAGAAACCCTCCCCTCACGGCTCCCCGCGCACCGGAGGGTCTGACGCTGCTGGCAGGACAGTTCCCAGCTTCACGCGTAGCGGGGCCGACGCAGGCCCTTCCTCCTGCTGTCCGTCGCCTGCGTTTCTTCTCCAGGTTCCCTTTCACCCCTCAGAACCAGAAGGGCTTCAAAATAACGGAGTCAGACAACAAAAGCCTTGCTGCTGGTTTTCTTTTTTTCCCTGGTCCGCTGGCTCATGCGCCCACCGATCCGACGCGATGCTTCCTTGTGCCTTCATCAAGAGCAAAGACGCTTCGAGTCCCTCTTCATCCTCTCAGAGCACCAAATCCACAGCCATCGACAAGCGCGCGGCCGGCGGCTCTCGGCCGCCCTTATTTCACTTCCAGGATGGAGGGATTCGTCTCCATGATGGCCACGATGATCCTGTCGATGTAGTCCTGCAGACGGAAGTTGATCTCCTCTTGCTTCTGAATTGCTTCCATGAGCTGCAAGGGAAGGAGAAAGGGAGTGAGCCGTCACCGCCGGCCGCTGCCCGGGGATCAAAGAGGGGGTTTTTCGTGGCTCCCTCCACCCACAGAGGTTTTCCCCCTTCTTCATTCTGGCGTGGGCTGTTCCTGGCCATCTACAAGTGTTCCACGACATCGCTGCCGGGGACGAGATGCCCAATTGCTCGAGGAATATGTACCGGTATCCCTGGGGCTCCCCCCAGCCTTCCTCCCTCCTTGAGCAGGCTCTGGCTGAAGAAGAGGAGATGCCCTCAGCCGCTGGCCCTGCTCACTCCTCTCCTTCCTCAATTTCTCAGCCAGACGGGACCTTGGAGAAAGCAGGGAGCTTCGCCTCTCCCTTTGGCCCCCAAAACACGGGTATTTTCCCATTACACTTCTCAGGGCCTGAAAGATGTAGCTCTGACCCTTGGGTGGGCTCGCACCCCGGTACCTGGGGTACAGCCACAGGGAGCACGGGCCGGAGAAGCCAAGATCTTGAAAATCTTAAGTTGTCTTAAGAAAATTCTCTTTTAAGTTGTCTTAAAATCTCTTTTAAGACAACAACAGACAGACCCCCCCGTGCTCGCTGGCCTGTCCCAGAGAGGAAGGCCGTCACAGGGCAGGCAAAGCAGAGCCGCCAGTATCAGCGAACTGTGAAGGAGCAGCTTCCCCTGTTCCCAGGAAGGAGGGCTGGCAGGAAGGATAAGTCCTGCAAGCTCTTCAAATAGTTGCTTGGGTATTTCTGTTGCTGGCGACAGCTTTCAAGCGAATTTTGGGAGCGAGCTGGGCCACAGACAGGGCCACATCAGCTCCTCCCAGGCCCTGGGTTGGCTGAGAGGAGAGGAAACGCACCAGCCATCCCGGGAAGATGCGGTTTCAGGTAAGGCCATACCTCGTCTCTGGAGACCGAGCTGATCTCCGCTGCCAGGGATTCAGAGAAGGAGGCTGAGAAGAGGTTCTTGGCTCCCTGGATGCTCAAGTTAATGATCTGTCCGTTGAGTTCATCGTTCTGCTCCTTCAGGTTCCTGTTATCCTGTTCACAACAGACGCACCAGATGCTGCTGAAGCACGTGGTGCCCTCAGAGCAGATCCAGGGGGGAGGCAGGGGCTTTTGTCCCAACCAGCAGCTGGCTCATACGGGGCTGGGAACAGGGCACGGTCTCCTGGCTCAGTCTCAGCAGAGCCTGGAGAACCTTGGAAACACGGGATATATGGGATGTGCTGGGGAGATCCAGGGGACACCGCGGAGGGGCTCTCAAGTGCCATCCTTCGGAAGGAGTCAACCACTCCTGGCCCAGGAGAGGAGAGCAGGAGAGCGGTGGGCTACAGGATCCAGGGTTGGCTCCTCAGGAGGGAGTCCCCAGCCCTCCATGTCAGGGAATCGGCATCCCTTTTTGCAGCCCAAGCGTCCCAGCCGCTTCCCTCCCGGCCCAGCCCCGCACACCTGCTTGAGCTGCTTGATCTCCTGCTCCAGCTCGGTCTCCCGCGTCCTGCTGTTGTATTCCTGGAGCCCCATGCTGCTGCTCCTGCCTCTTCGCTGCTCAGCTTCCAGTTTGAAGAGTTGCAAGTGCTCCAGCTGCTTCCTGAGGTCCTCAATGAGCTGCAGCACAAGGGAAGGGGGACAACTGAGTGCCACATCCCCTAGTCCTGGCCGGTGCGACGAGATGAGCTGTCGCCCAGCTGGCAGCGGCCCCAAGGACTGCAGGATTAACGGAGCCTTTCTGGGGTGCACATGGCTTCCCCTTCCTCTAACGAACAGGAGAGGGGGAGCTACTTAAATACAGGAGAGCAGTCCTGGAAGGACTTCGATGGAGCACCAAAGCCATCAGCTCCGGGTCTGCCGCAGCAGACAGACCCCCCCCCGGCAACGTGGGCGCCTGCTCGGGCAGCTCCCCCCTGCACTGTGAACCCCCGTCTCACCGAGTGCTCTCAGAATCGCCAAAACGACACTAATTTCCACTTTTGAGGCCCAAAGCTCTTTTCCTCCCACAACAGCAAGCCCTGCTTGAGCCTGCAGCTGGAATTACCGATCACACAGACCCCTGGAAGGGGCCAGGGAGGGCCTGCGTTTCTGCCCCCAAGCACGCTGGAGCTGGCAGCTCTCCCCCCAGCAGCCTGGCAGCCCTCTCCTCCCGCCTGCTGGCTCCACGTGTCATTGTCACCCAGCTCCTGCCACCGCTCCTGCCACGCAGAAAAGGGCCCGCAGGAACGGGCCAAGGTGGCACAGTCCTCCTGGGTCTGCAGAGGCAGACATGCTCGGCTGAATTTTAACGCAGGCAAAAGCAATAGACGTTACAGAGCTACACTGCCGGACTTTCCTTCTCTGCCCAGGCAGGACTAAATGCTCCACGTATATCTATTTTTGGAGAGGCTGCCGAGGCCAGCTTCCCCACCTAGCCCTGATTTGGGGGAGCAGCAGGACAGGGAGGCAGCGAGGACTCTACCCACCTCCTGCGTCGACTCCTTCTCCTTCTGAAACTGGTGCCTCTCCTGACTCAGCTTGTCCCCCATCTTCCTCTTTTTCTCCTGCTCCTCCGTGAGCTGCACGGTGAGGTCTTCGATCTCATCCAGCAGCTTCTGCTTCTCCTGTTAAGGACACAGAAGGCAAGAGTCAGCGGGGCCCGCTCTTCATCCGGCGCTGCCGGGGGCTCTCCCCACCGGCTGAAGGACACGGCGCACGCTGAGCGCGGCGGGGAAGGCTCTTCTCGCTGACGCAGGCGGATGCTCTGCCTGCTGGGATCTCGTTTGCCGTCGGAGGGCTTCAGAGCCCGAGCGCTTTGGCAGCGGCAAGAAGAGCCGCGCACCAAAATAGCAGCACTGAGAGAGAGGTAACTCGAGATGACTCGCGACTAAAAGGCAGGCAGGCAAATATCCGCCCTCCTGCAAGGTTTGTGGGCAGCGCAGCGCTGGCGTGGGACACGGCTTGGGCAGGACTGGGGCCAGCACAGAAGGCTACTGGCCAAGGAGAGCCTTTAAAACACATGGTTCCTTCAGCCTGAATTTCAGAAAAGCCAGGAATCTAAGATCTTAAGCCACTCCGGGGATGCTCATTTATTTCAGATTGAAGAGAATTTAAGCAAGGGTTGACACAAGGCCAGTTCAAGCCAGGATGTACAACACACAGCCCAGCTCTCCCGCTACCTCCCCTTTTTAAGCCTTGGCTGAACGTTTGAGATGTCAGGTAAAGCTTATCCCTGGGTGATGACAACAGCCCTGGGCAGGACATTTCCCCGTACAGCAGCACCCTTCTGTCTACGACCAGTTCAACTCCTCCCCCAGCTCACAGCTTCAGCCCCGCGAGGAAGGTTTTGGCTTCCAGAAAGACAAAAATTGACACCAAGCAAAGCTGATGGTGGATGGCCCATGCCACCAAGAGGCGAGGAGCAGCTCCAGCTGCTGGGTGTGGGGCTCCCTGGTCCACGGAGCACAGCACCAGTCAAAAAATGCAACGCAGACAGTGAAACCCTGATTTCTGACACGGTACAAGACAGCGGGTGATGAGCGGGGCTTCTCTCCTCGGCAGGGAGGGGCAGCGGTTGCACCTCTCCTCGTTAATCCCATTAACCGCGGAGCAAAGCAGCGCCGCTCTGCCGAGGGATTAAGGATCCACACCAGCTTCACGGGGCTGAAACACACCTAGGCGGGAAGCTGATCCTCAGGTCCACTGTGGTTCTCCCGCCCCCAGCCTCGGCGCACTGAGTTTACAAGGTCTTAGCAGATGAGGATCACTTCACAGTGGCCGGGTTGGGTAGAGACGGAGCTGCAGCACCCTCCTGCAGGCCCAAAAACTGCCGGGGGATGAAACACTCGAGGGCCTTCAGCTGGGCAGAGAGGCTTGATTTCACTTAAATTTTAATCTCACATCTGCCATGAGCTTGAACAGAAACAAAACGCAGCCTTTCTACCAGATGTTCCATCTGTAACCCACATTCTTTCCAAAAAATGAGGCTCTTGTCCAGCCCACGGGGGCTGTGGCGCCTTGGGAAGCCTCTCACCCCGGCCCCGAACGGCCTCAAATCCTGAGCAGAGCGAGGATCTGTGAGATAACACGGCACTTTGAAGACTCAAAACGCAAATCCCAGCGAGGACGTGCCCACCCGAGGAAGGACGCAGGGAAGAAGAACACCCCTTCCTCTTCCTCCCTCACAGAGGACTGTCCCGCTGCGGTTGACAGCCACAGGGATTGGGGACAAGCTTCCACAAGAGGGCACGAGTCCCCTCCTAAGCAGGCAGGACAGGGCTGCCACCGCTGCAGCCTGCGGCTCTGCTTCCCGCAGCCCGCTCTGGCACAGAGAGATTTATTAGGGGGTTTGTTAATCCCAGTTTCCAAGCCAAACACTGGGAACCTGCACGGATAGCGGTACGGGATAGCTCTGGTGCCGGGGGGGGGGAGGTCTGCAGGCGCTGGAAGGCTGGAGAAGCCCATTTGCTCATTACATTAAACAGATCTCGCGTAAAAGCCTTCGTGTAAATGCGGATTTCAGCTCCAGCCAGGGAACACCCCAGAAACCCCGGCTTGGGCAGCCCGAGCACACACGGTCCTCACCTCCTCCAGTCTCTCAATGCTGGCTTTTAAACACGGGACGCAGGATCTCAGCTCGCTGTTCTCGTCATCCAGCTGCTGCAGCCTGCAAGGGCAGAGAGACGGGTAAGAAACTCCCCCAAACACCCGAAGTGTAGGAGACGTGGTTAAAAAAATCGCTATTAAACCAGGACCCGCTGGAGACAAGCCAGCAGTGATTTATTTTTTTTAAAAGCAAACCCTGAGACTTCCACTATTTCTACTCCCAGGGAGAAAAAAAAGGGGCGTCCCCACGACTCCTGGTGGGTCCGCCGTCCAGCGCCATCCCTCCTCAACCAGTCCAACGCTATTCTTTAAGCCAAGGGCCTCATCGGTCCATGGACAAGCCTCAGCACCAGGCACCAAAAAGCAGGCACATCGCCTGGGCAGAGTCAGAGGTTTCAGAGAGGGTTTCGGCTTTGCCTCCTCCAGGTAACGTAACATCCCTTTGTCGCGGTAACTGCCCTGCTACAAGCCGGGTAAAAAGCCCCAGTGCCTTCATCTTTCATTTACTGCAAGGGTTGAACAATAAGGAAATACATTCTGGAAAAGTATCAAGAAATACCCCATCAAAAAAACCCCTGTGAAATAAATGAAACCTCTCCCACCCCACTTCTTCCCATCCTGGACACTGCCTGTCTGACTGCTCTTCCTTCACAGAAATTCACCTTTTTTTCCATGAAGGTGGAAAACACCTGAGGATCAAATGTACTTCCACGGGTCATTCATGGGAACAAACCCCCTCTTCATTCTCATGCTGTGGGGCAGGCCCACGGATGGGGAACGTGAGCTCAATTTAAACTGCACCGGGGAAATTCCAATAGTCTGAAAGCAGGTCCATGGAGGGGCTTGACTTGGGAATGAAGGCAGGAGAAGTAGCCAAACCTCAGGGTTGATAATGACTTTATATACCTTTAAATGAATTAAACTTCACTGTCTACCACGCTTTGTCCCCCCAAAGGCTGCGCTATTCCAGCGCGTACCCGTGGGCCCGGGAGCCCTGCCACCAGCCAGCCCTGCCCCAGCCCCACCTGGCCTGCAGGTTCTCAATCTGGATGCTCTTCTCCCTCTCCATTTTGCTCAGCAGCTCCCTCTGCTTCTTGATCTCCTCCAGGAGCGTCTGGTCAGCTCTCAGCTCCTGCTCCTTCAGCTGTTCCTCCAGAGCGTTTGCTCTGCGGAGAGGAGAGAGAGGATTAATCGCTCCCGACGGCTCGCCCACCCCGGCACGCTGCCATCCCCAGGGAGGGATCAAACTCCCTTCCCAGCTTTTCTCCCACCCCGCCGAATAACGGGGAGAAGGAGACTGTGCAACAGAGTGAGCGGTCGGGGGAAGCACATCTCCGTCCCAGGCGGCAGGCGTACGAGGGCTTCACTGCGTCCCAGCAGGTGCAGTGGGAACGCAGCGCGGCCCGTGGAGTCCCCAGGGACACTGCTGACCAACACCACGCTCAAATAAAATAAGGTGGTACGTGCCGGTATTAATTATCTCCATCTAGTTTTTTTTTAAGGCTCCAGGCTGCATCAAAACCCTTTTAAGAGGGAGGCCAGCAAGGGGCCGAGGTGAGTGAGCACAGTAATAGTTTTACAACCCACAACCCCTGGGTCGCAGTCACAGCATCACCCAGAACGAGCTACTTCATGGGAACCTCATCCCAGTCCTCCTCCTATTCGCTCTCCCATTTTCCCAACAAAAACTATGGGATTTGCAGGTCAACTTTCTCCGCGTGCCGGCATAACAGCCATTTCCACCTGGTCCTGAGACTGACAGTGGCCAACGAGAGCTCCAGCATCTCGCTCCTGGGTTTGAAACTGCCAGTTTTCTCCAAAAAAAAGACGACAGAGCAGCCAGAGAAGTGTTTTAATTACGCAAAAGAGTCAACTATGTATTTAAATTAAGCTGTGAGCAGGGGGAAACGAGTGGAAGTCTTTCTTAAAACTTCACAGCCCCGACATGACAGATACAAACAAACAAAAACCACGCAACTGACGGAGCTCAAGCCCACGGTAGCACGTCCGTGCTGACCCAAACCTGCCTGTATTTGCCATCCGGGCGTAAAAGGAACTCCCGTCGTTCAATAACCGACTGAGCCAGCGTCGGCAGCTGAGTGCGAGCGGCCACTGACACTCAGAAGACAAGGCCACCAGTCGTGTCTGCCTGAAGCCACCCAGGGAGGCAGAGGCTGAGTCCCAGTGAGGGACACGGGGATGCTGGGGGGGACATTTAGTGCCCACAAGGGTCTGAACCTGCCTCCACCGCCTGCGGGGCACCTCCTGAAGCTCTCTCCCTGTTGGCTTCTGGAGCAGGCACAGGTAGCCCAAGCCCCAGAGCTGGGCCAAGCCCCCGAGCCCGGCAGCGGGGCGAGAGCTGAGGCTCCTCCGGAGGCCGGCGCGCTGGAGTTCACACCATCGCTTGGCACGGGCAGGTGGGGAAGGCTTTTTTTGCCAGACGAACCCATTCCTCAACCGGCAACGAGTACACGCGGGGCTTTACTTGATTAAAAGCCGACTGACGCTTCTGGGCCAAGCTGCTCAAGTGAAAACCTTTCCCTCGCTGCAAAGTTTATCAGGGCTTAGAGGAACCTTTGTTTGCATCGCTCGGGTTCCCTGACACGATTGTTACTTAACAGTCTTACAGCCCTATAGATAAACTCCTGCCGGGTTTATCTGCCGAGGGTAAATACACTGCTGGAGAAGCCTGCCAGATTAGTAAAGACGGTGATTACATCAAACAGGATTCCAAAGGGCTGTGTCCCAGCCGGGATCCGAAAGCGGCAGGATCAAAGCGGTGGGATGGGTAGCAGGGACCCTGCCGTACCTCCCACCCAGATTTAATGGGTGAAATAAGGGTGAAAGAGTCCATATAAGTATGTTCACCTTCAATGGGAAGCTTTCCAAGGAGCACAACCCCCCCTGTGGTCCTCTGAGCTCCCCTGGAGCTCTAGAGCTCCAGAGAAACCTTTCAGGGCGGACACCCTGAAGGCGGGCGGGTGCATAAAAACCCTCCAGAAATTAAAAAAAAAGAGCGAAAAAGCACTATTATAGCGAGCAGAAGATTGCAAAGGAGAGAGATGCCAGCAGGTGGGCCGTTTGTCCCGGCTGAGCTGCAAAGAGTTTCCTGAGCTCCTGGAAATTCGCCAGAGCCCCCGAAAAGCGCGTCCGCAGGATGCTGCGATCCCGCAGGCGGCCCTCGCGCAGAGAAGGCAGCCTGAACCCCGGCTGGATTTAATCACGGCCAGGCCAGGATCGGATCGTCGAGGACAGAGCTGTGAATCTTTCCTGCTATTTTCTGTCCGTGTCTCTCCTTTCCCGCCGTCTCCTTTTCCCCCGCACACTCCGGTATCGCCGGCTGCTGGCTCCGGGGGAAGGCAGGGGGTAAGGAAAGGCAGTACCGACGACATTAAGCGGTATTTTGTCCCCGGCACAAGCTGGGTTTCCTCACCTGTGGACGAGCTGCAGGTTTTCCTGCTTGAGGCGGCTGTGCTGCTCGCCGTTAGCAGCCGTGTCCTTCTCCAGCTCCGTCACCCGTTTCTCCAGAAAGACCACCTGGATGATGGGAGAGGGGAAGATCAGTCATTCGTGCCTAAACCCGCTGGCAAAGTGGCACCAAGCGCTGGAGCAGCTCCCACCACCTCCAGTGCGTCGTGCAGGCGCTCCTCGCTCGCCGATTCACCCCGACGTAGCTCCTGGCTTTACCCGCGTCCCGCTCTTCACGGCACGGAGAGATGTGAGCTGTAGGAGCCATCGCTGGGGCTCACTCCTGGGCCACGTACTTAAAACCGGCTGGCTGCCACCTGACTCAGGTAGCCATGCCTTGATTTAAAGCACCCTATGTACCGATACGGGGCCAAACACTTCATTTTCTTCATACCCTTCATGATAAAATCCTCTGTGGAGGTCTAGAGGGATGCCGGCTGGATCCCCAGAGCTCTGCTGCCCTGAGGCTGGGGAGAACCTGAAACCAGGACTGAAAGACCTTGGGTTCACAGCTACCCATAAATAAAGCCACCTAGGAGGAAACGATGCGGGGAAGGATCAGAGATGTGTTCAGCTCCCTGCACTTATACGGGGCTTATTTCAGCCGTACTTGCATTTTCATTCATTTTCCCTAAATAGTGCACAACTCTGAAGAGCAAAGGGGCCCTCTACTTCCCACCCGAGCAGGAGTGTGGGTGGGAAACCACAGCAGGACAGAGTCCCCAAAATCCTATTTATACCCTTAAAGAACAATCACAAACGAGAGGCAATCAGGATCCTGTCTGCGAAACCCAAACCATCGCTCCGGGGAGAAGGGCAAGCGACATGCAAGTGTCTTAAAAAAGAACCATGCAGAGACACACGGCTCCTCCCAGGAGCGCACACACGGTTTCCCAAGCCAGATGCCTTCAAGAACATGAGGGTTTTATTCAACTTTCAGACTTGGAAACACACTGTTTTTAAAATTTTTCTAAAGGTCTTCTATGCATTATAATTATATCCGAGTGCAGCCGCACACACGTGTATTCCTCTTTCACATGCTGCTCCATAGCAGCTGGTTGTGATTCCAGAATTAAAAAGCCATTTTCAAGGCGTTTCGGGGCTGCAGCAAATACTCAGACAAGCCCCAACTCACCCATCTTTACCTTTCCTGCTTTCCCTTAGCTATTTTTAGCGAGGGGGGCTCAAACAAAAAAGCTTTCTCGTGCTCCTGCCCTGCTCCTACCTTGCCCTACTATCCTTTTCTCCTAAAACCCAACGGGACCGGTACCAAATCAGATATCCCAACGGCAGGAGCAGAGGTGGCAAAAGCATGCCGAGGAAAGGAAGTCCTTGTTTTGCATTGGGCTGTTTTGCTTATTTCGGAAAAGCAGAAATTGAGGATGTCTCGTTGTGTGAAGCAGAAGTGAAAATGCAGCCTCGGGAAGAGCTCCCGGGGGGCTGGCGGGGGCTGGCTGGCTGGGAGCGGGACCGCACACCTCCATCCCTGGGAGAAGGCACCAGTGCCACCTCCTGACGCAGCACAGGCCCTCTGCAGCCCAACGCAGAGCGCTCTCGCTCTCCGTCCCCTTGCTGCCGTGGGTTTCCTATGTCCCACCCACACGGATCTATCCGGTGGCAGTAAGAGAAGCTCCAAGCCGAGTCCTGCCCGGGGATGGCAGAGCACTGCGAGCCACCGCGTGCCCCAGGACAGCAGACAGCACCGCCCTTACCTTGTCCGTGATGTCCTCTTCTGTGCACTCCAGCGTCTCCCGGTAGGACTCCTCCATTGCCCCCACGGACAGCGCGCTCGTCTGATGCAACTGCCTATAACAGAGACAAACCACCCCGACCCACAGCAACACCGACATTAGAGCGAGCATCGCAGGACATGGCGAGTTCAGACGACAACCGCTACTGCTGGACACGGTCCCTCCTCTCCCCTCCTCCGCTGCCACCTCCTTTTCCAAGGGGATTTAATAGCTCTGCTCCTTCTCGGGCTGCAGGATCTATGGCAAAGGATGGTGTGGGACAGGTCCTCCTCACCACCAAGTTCTCCAAGAAGCTGAGGGCCTCGGTGCGGCCGGGTAACTGGGCTGAGCGGGCGGCCGCTTGCCGGCCGAGGGGAGCGCAGACGTGGACACCTCCTGCTGGGACTTCATACTATGATCGTTTGTTCTCGCTCTTTGGAATGGGAAGAGATAAGAGCTCTCTCTTTTCACTTACTTTCTTTAAGAATGTACCACGGCCGCGTGTTATCCGGCAAAGGACAGAGTACTCTGCTCTAACCGCTGATAAGGTTAATAAAAAGTGGGGGGCAAGGGGTTTAAAGGGAGGGAGAGGAGGAAAAATAAACCCCTGAACCTGTTGTGAAACACCCCCAGCCCACCTCCCCGCACCAGCCGCGCCAGCCGAGGGCGAGCTAATCATTAGCGAGTCCTTGTGACGTGGGTGTCCGCAGCCACCTAAAGGACACCCACCCCTCGGAGGGGCCGGTCCGCGCTCGGGGTATGGCTGCAGATCCGCTCCATCGACTCCGGGCACAAGAAACCGCTTCTTGCCACGGGGAGGGGGGGTGTTGTGTTCCAGCTCTGTGAACCCCGGGCGGATGCCACCCGGAGAAAACCGCCCTGCTTTCCCACTGCAGCTCCGTCTACCTTTGAAGCCAGCGCTGCTCCGAGCTAGAGGTGAGCGAGAAAACCTGGGGTTTTTTTTCCCTAGGAATTTGTAAGGCGGGCTCTCAATTTCACCCTGCGGCACAACACGCTCATGCAAATACTCCTGAAGCCTAACCGGCATTTACCGAAGGGACCACAGCTGAGTACCAGCCTTATTTTGCATCCTCATCCCGGGTATATATTTAGATTCTAAAGTCTCAGGCACAGTTGTCGTTTAAATCCTGCCAAGCACAACAGGGCCAAAGCAGCTGAGATTTCTTGGCACAAGCAGAACCTGGATAACAAAACTCGGGAAAGAGCCCTTACCAAAATCAAAATCAATCTGCTAAAAAGCAAACGCTTTGGCGTTATTCAGTAATTACAGTATCTGCAACGAAGGGCTTGTGTTGGGCTGATGTTAAGGATCTGGCTCCACTCTGCAGCAAAACCCCGTTATCTCCTTGTTATCGCAAACTAAACCTGACTCTTGAATTAACCAACTCAAGTCCCGCAATCTCAGAAAAGCACCTTGCAAACGCAAAGGCCTCAATCCTCCATAAAACAAGGCATCGCCGCTCCCAAAAGATTTAACTCAAATTCTTCCCGGATTTGCTCTGCCAGACACAGGACACAAACTAGAGCTAAAACAGGAAACCTGGGGACAGGCTGCTCCCTTCAACCTTCTTTCCTGCCCGTGTTTTTAACAAAGATATAGAAAGTAAGATGACCAGAACTAGGAAATGTAATATCAAGGACTTGCTTCCTTGCCAGGAGGGAAAACCGTGCCGGAGGGGGACTTGCTGACCGCAGGGAAAATGGGGAAGGGAAAGGTGTGAGAGCACGGATGGGAGGGAAGAGGCGTGGAGAAGCTGCTTGGGGAGCAGGGCACGGGGGGACGAGCACAAGCATCACCCAAACGGAGCCACCCATTCCTCTGCATCCCCCCTGTCCCGCTCGGAAACGGGGGAAGAGAAAGCCAAGGACTGCAGAGGGCAATGTGTCCCCCCCAAAGCGGGGCAGGGCCAGGCAGGACGGCTAAGGGCAGCCTCGGTATGTTCTTAAAAGCAGGATGAGATGGGAAAAGGAGGGATGGCGAAGCTGGGAAAGGAAAGGTGAGCTCCAGGATGTCCCGGGGAGGGGATGGACCCTCTGCCCCAGCGATTCAGAGCCAACTCTGCGGCTTTTCCTCGGCAGGCAAGGGATAAAAATGACCACAAGGAAAAGGTGACCGGCCTCATGTGAGGTCCCACAGGAGAGAAGCAGCACAGCGTTAATTAAACCCCAGGTGGGGTTTTCCTAAAACTCCCCAAAGCCCTTGGGCAAGCTGGGGGGGCTGCTCCCGCAGAGTCAGGCGCTGAGCGTGACATCGAGCAAAAGGACACGGAGAGTGGTCCAAGGTGGCTGGCTTTTTTGGGGTGCTGGAGAAACCCCCTCTGAGCGGGTGTAGAGACCTCTAGGGACCCACGGCGGTGACAGTGGGGAGGAGAGAGCCCCGCCACGCAATCCGGAGGGATGTGCCCTTCTAGACTCCTTCCCCACTCCACGTGCCCCCTGCCAGGCAGGACGGAGTGGGGGGCAAAGCAGCCCTACTTTTGCCCTGGAAGAAATCAGATTGACACCCACCTCCAGCCGCCCGCATGAGTGAAAAACCGCTGTTTCACAAAAACAGCTATTGCAAACTATCTCAGAATTAAACCCCCAATGCAAGACGTCTGAAAGTACGAAATCGCAATCTTATTTTGATACCCTTCCCTCCGTGGGCCTGGCAGACAGCAC
This sequence comes from Rhinoptilus africanus, assembly GCA_013400135.1. Taxonomy (NCBI): domain Eukaryota; kingdom Metazoa; phylum Chordata; class Aves; order Charadriiformes; family Glareolidae; genus Rhinoptilus; species Rhinoptilus africanus. The sequence continues at coordinate 6,931 of VXBO01008605.1, read as the reverse complement.
AGGACCCCCCCCCCGGCACGCAGTAATACGAGTGTGAGCTTACCTTGCCACCTTCTTGCTCGAGAGTCTTTTATTTGGACTGCAAAAAACAAAGAAAAAACAGGAAAGAGTTAGGAAAGCTGACAGTGGAGAGCAAGGGAAACAGGAAACTGCAAGCACTCGAGGGCACATCCTCGGCTATGGCAGGGGAGCGCCGCCGCATGCACCACCCGGCCCCCCCCGGGGAAAGGCAGGCGAGGAACCCGCTCACGCCTTTAACAACGCGGCGGTAACGAACCCAAGGAGATAACGCCGCTGAAAACCTCCAGCAACGGTATCCTCGCACCGGCTGATCCCTGTCCTGAAAGCCGATCCCCAAGGAAAGTCCTAATTATAGCCGGGAGTTTGGTGGGCTTCATCTCCCGCCCCCCCGGAGCCTCCCATGCCCACCGGCTGGGGGACAGGCAGCACCTCCTGCCCGCGAACCGGCACCTCCATCCTTCTGGTTCGCGCTTCTCCCAAAGGTTATTCCCGCTCTTCGGCTCCGCGTCACCAGAGAACTGCTGCCAACTTGCAGCTCAGAGATTTTTAGGAGCTGTGGATCGTGTCCCTTTCTGGGTTTTTAAGCACGGGCAGGGCGCTAAGGAGGGGTACACGATGGAAATCACTCCATAGACGCCCGAGGCAGCTGCCACCATACCGCAGCGGTCAGGGTTTAGCTAAGGCTTGGCGTGACCCAGGGTAGGAAGAGCCAAGCTCCGCATTACCCTGCCCCCGGGGCTGCAGGCTGCCCCCGCCGAGAAAGAAAAAAAGCCTTTTTTTCCCCTCTTTTTCTTTTTTTTTTCAAAAAGGCTACTTGCTAAGATGCTCCTTCCAGTCCTGGGGTGGTGATGGATGCAAGCTGCACGCTCAGCAAAGCATTGGATCCCACCTTCCATCCCAAACATGCGCTGGTGTCAAGCAGATGCCACTGGGACACATCGCGGACACCAAATCACCCACCGGTGACAGCCGACACGGCTCTAGCCCCAGCGGAGAAGCAGCAATTGCATTCCCTGCTGCTTAGCTTAGTTTAAAATAAAAAAAAAAAATCATCTGGGAGCTCGTTCCTGCCTAGAGCGGCAACAATTATATTGGTTCTTAGAAGGAGGAATTAAAAATAGCTCAGGAAAATTTAATTTTTTTTAAAAAAAAAACAACACGGGACCAGGGGTTGTTGTTGGGGTTATCGGCCCTCGTGTCAATAGCGCATCCTCAAACCCCGGATTTCCAAGGAAGGCAGGAGCCGCTGTTGGCTGGGCTTCAAGGCCGCGCGGCAGCCGGCTGGGGTCAGGCCCTTCCGTTTGCCAGCGGTCGCACGGAGTCACGGACGGCCCCCGCGCCGGGGAGAGAAACAATATTTTTCCTCTGCAAACGGCTTCTCGGAAAGCAGCCGGGCTCTCTGGCGGTGGGGGGACACACACACCCCCTGCCTCCGCTTCAAGGGCACTAAACCAAAACCTGCTTTTACAGAACTGGTTCATCCCGAGCTCCTGGAGGATTTCTTCCCATGCGGCAGACGCGGGGAGCGGTGCCCCTGTGCCGGGACCAGGCTCCGCACCTTCTTCCAAGCGTGAAATGCTGCGTGAAAACCCACGGCCTTTAAGAGCGGGGCCGTTTCAGGGCGGCGTGGGCTTCACCCCATCCCCTGCAGCGGGTGTCTTCAGGCTTTGCCTCCCAGGAAGGGTGCCAGAGGTTGGTCCGGTTTCTGCCGCTCTCTTGGCCCGCAGCCTAGGACTTGGTCTCCTGGTGCTGTCGGTGATGCTGGGAGCAACCACCAGGTCCTGGCGGGTCCCCTCTGCTGCACGGGGACACCTCGCATGTCCCCAGCACAGAAAGGGTGGGCACCACCCCTTCCATCGGGTCGGTGCACAGGGGACACTTGGAAGCAATTCCCAGCAAATTTGTGCCAGGGAGACCCTGAGCAGAGAGGGATGAGCCGTATCTACTCACCCTGGGCCCAAAGGGTATGTTAAATCAAAACCTATGGAATTCCCAGCATGACACCACGGGATGGGGAAGCCTCCTCTGGAAATCCCATCCATCACAGGAGGCTCTGAGGTGGCAGTTCGGCTTTGCAGGTAAATTTGGCGGAGAAAGCCTCAAATGGAGTGGGGCTACCGGTGCATCCAGGGAATTCTAGGTCTCCTTAACAACTGCATAACCTGGCACTCATCGCTGACCCTCAAGGCCTCCAACAGCAAAGTCAACTATTTACCCGAAAAAGAGAGAGAAGTATTTTTTCCACTAAAAAAAATTAAGCTCCTATTTGTTTCCCAGCCGCCTTCCCACCGCTACATAGCCCAGGAGAGCTCCCACGTCACACTGTCCCCACAGAGGACGGAGAGAAACCAAGTGCATGACCAAAAACCAGGCTTAAAAACGCACACCAGATGCGAGAAGAACGATTATCATTCCTACCGCCATCCTTCCACTCAGCCGACTGCTAAAAGGTCTGGAAAAATAAACGAACAGATAGAAATTCCTCCCCACTTGCCAAAGCAGCAAGGCCAGCTGCTGGCTGGTAGATCCCAAGCGTTACATTCAAAAGCTCGTGAGATTCCTACGCAAAGGCCCCGGCGTCTATCATGTCTACCCGGCTAGTGGTGGCACACCGGCGGGCAGGCAGCTGGCGAAGCAAGATTTTACTGCTGCAAAGCGAGAGCGTCTACAGGAGAGGTCCCAAGCCCCAGAAAGCAAGCTGATGGCTCCAGGTTACTGCAGCAGCGGGAGGATGGGCTCTACCTGCCCTTCCAGGTTGAACGAGCAACTCAGAGGTGCCTCCACACTGGTTATTACTGGCCAGAAGACCCAGCAGTCTTTTCCTCGGTGACAGAAATACTGTACGCGATCAGCTTCAGGCCCCGATGCGAAGGACTGCGTTTACTCGGAGCGTGGAGAAGCGCCCACCACTCAGCAGGACATGCAAAGAGGTCACCCAGGGCCGAAGGGAAGACTCTCGTTGTCTGCCAGCCTCCGTGGCTCAGGCTACAGGAAACTTCTGCTCACCCTCCATAACTTTATCATAACCTTTACCGCCCGGAGCGGTTCACCTCGGTGAAATTCATCCCCTTTCACAACCAGGACAAAAGAAATCTGCGCAAGACAAGGAGAGTCTTCCCTTCCAGACCATCGTTCCCCAACGGTGAAACGGCCACACACGAGCCCAATTACCTATTCATTTCAAGATCATTCAGGCGAGCGGAAAGATCCTCGAGGCGGTTGATTTGTTTGTGGCACTGGCTACAGTAAAACTCAAAAGCTTCATCTGCGATAATGCTGTGCAGTTTCGCAGCGAGCGGAGTGGCGCTAGAGAAATCACAAGGGTCATTTCAACAGGACAGAAGAGACAGGGCTGATTTTCATCCGTGGCTTCCACAAGCTGAGTATACAGTGGGGCAGGGGAGTTTTTGGTGTAAGACTTGGCGATTAAAACTTTTAGGGTGGATTGGGTCATCTCCACACAACCCCCCCCTGCCGCCTCCATTTTAGAAGCCAAATCACAGTTAATACGGAGTTGCTATAAATTAACGGGATTTCCACCAAGACTTAAAGCTTGGCCCCTGTTTCCAAACCCCTGTGCCAGCCGGCTTTTGTGGGGCACCCCCCAACCCTGAGAGCCCAGGGAAGGCGAGGGCCATGTTTCCCACAAACCTACACAACTACAAAGTTATTTTTCCAACATGATTTTCCAATCAACCAATCTTGGGAAGCTCTAATAAGGGTCCTGGTTTGCCTCGGTAAAAGCAAACCAAAGTCACACATCACTGGATTGGGTGCTGAGAGCCAAATCCTTTGGTCCAACACTGTTTTCCAACGGGATGCTTTAAAAATTGAGCATTTGTGCTGCTGCGGCCCCACTGTTAGTAACGCGGAGTCCGATTTTCACGGCAGAGAGCTCCTCTTTTCAGCTACACTCAAAAAGGCGGTTGCGATTCAACTGCTGTCTCCTACGAAGCGAAGCACGGGGAAGCTAAGCAGAAGTGTTGCCTTACTGTAGGGGACATCATTTGGCAAGGGGACATGGGGGTCTACAGGACTTTAACAGCCTGGGGAGCTAATGGGTCCGATCAGTGGTTCATTTTCAGCTGCTGATCATAGAATCA
>VXBO01008603.1:49546-61594 GCA_013400135.1 Rhinoptilus africanus | reverse complement strand
TTTTTGGACAGTTATCAATATAGCTTAGGCCAATTGCCTCCTTGGGTTGTGTGGTGTTTTTTTGACGTGGCTAGCTGGATTTTTGGCAGAATTAATCCAGGGAGAAAACTAGCTCTTCTTCTGGGATTTTTGATCTCGCTCAAGACTGAAGAATATTTGATGGGCATACTTATCAAATTGATAGGGCAATGAATGCAAGCTTTTTAGGAATCAGCTGTTTTATCCAACTCCTTCCCAAGATTTCTGTGTAGTTTAAAGCTATGGTAAGGCTGGTAAGGAAGTCAGTCTGACAGTAAAAAAAGTGTTTCCTTATGTATTAGGGCAACCTCCCATGTTTTACTTTATTCTGTCACAGGGCACCACTGGTAGATGCCTGGCTCAATCTTCTTTACTCTCCCTTTGGATACTTGTACAAATTGATGAACCTTCTTGGCTCCAGGCTGAACAGTCCCCGATCTGTTTTCTCTCTTATAGGAGGTGCTCTTGTCCCTGCAACCCCTTTGTGGCCCTTTGCTGGCCTCTCTCCAGTGCATCCATGTCTGTCATACTGGGGAGCCCAACACTGAACACAGCATTCCAGGGATGGCCTCAGCAGTGCTGAGGAGAGGCGGGGGGATCACCCACCTTGACCTGCTGGCAACACTCCTCCTCCTGCAGCCCAGAATGCCACTAGCTGCCTTTGCTGCAAGGGCTCCTGTTAAACTTGGTGTCCATGAAGACCCCCAGGTTCCCTTCTCAAAGCTGCTTTCCAGTTGGTTGGCCCACAGCACAATACTAATACCTGGCCACATAAAAGAAGTTTTGTTTATGGGCTGTTGATGGAAGAGAACGTTCCATTTTCTGTGCAGCAGTACAGATAACAGCTTTCATTACTGTAGAGCTGAATGTCAGTGACGAGAGGCTTGCATAGCAAGTAATGCATCAGAACTTGATTTATTCTTGGGCACAGAGTCTTCATGCACAGAACTTCTGACCAGGACAGTGTACTGTGGATCTGAGACTGTGGTACTGCCTTTCTACTGCCCATGGAATGCAGTGTCACATTAGGGTTTGGGTCTCATTTTTAAAGCTCAGTGATATTGTCCAGGTGCAGTTTAGCTTAGAGCAACTGACTGCTGGAACTGAGATGCACCTTTGAGAAACATTTTGGGTCTTTATTTCAAGCACAGTATACGTCACTTGTGAAAACCCAACCATCTTAAGTCCCTTTACTCGAATTTATTCAGCTTTTGCTTGGAAATGGGTATAAATGTTGGAGCACAAGAAAAGCTGTGTAAAATGGCTAGATTGTTCCAGGGTGCAGATACTATAGTGATAGCTATGAACAGTGGTCATGTGTTGAAGGTTCAAAAAAATTTCTGCTCTATTTAGAAGTACAAGTCCCACTCGCTTTCTTCAAACTGTAGTTCTTGGAGAAAGACTCAGTGGAAATAACTTGCTTTTTTCAGTCTGGAAGTTCAGAGTAGTTAATGGTGATTCTGGCTGAAAGTGGAATACAGATTACTTGGTTACCAATATTCCTCCAAGCTTCTTAATGAATGAGCACTTGCACTTGTTTGAGCTTGGGATTTTCTTTGTTGTATTGATATTTTTTCATAATGTAAGTGAAGAGTTTAGACATTTTGAAGCTTCTAATTATTTTTCAACTATCAAAAGTGAGCAGTTTAGCCTTTTCTGGTTTCAGAGTTTCAGTCTACTCTTAACCCCAAACAGCAGTGAAGTAAAAACACTTGCCTAAAAATCAATCACAACTCCTGAGTTGCCCTGCCTATGTAATTGGAACAATTTCATTCTTAAATCTAAGAGGGAGTAGTTTTAAAGCTTGACCAGCATTAACACAAATCTTAGTGGATGGGGATTGTAATTGGTGCTGCTTTTATTTGGGAAGAGCTACAGAATTACTTCATGAATTGTGTATTTTCTTTTGTTAGCATATTGTTTGCCAGCCAGTGTTAGTTTGTTATAGTTGTTTTTATGATTTGCTTGGATTTGTCCTTAACAGAACTTGGTTGCAGGTGACCCGCTGCTGCTTTAGTTCTCACAGGCAGGTCTCTTGAGGCGTGAGGGCACTAATTTAAAGTTTACCTGGATTGCCCCTCTTCCTTCCTTTTCCAGTGCCCCCAGATAGTCTTGAATAGAGCAGAGCATGGGTAAAGAGGAGGCTATATCTCTTGGAGAAATTTGGGTTATTGTATCTTCTGTTCTCCATACAATAGAAAACTGCTGCAGTTCTTAATAAGTGCTTTTAATAGGAGGCCGTCAGAGAGCTCTATGGTACTTTAACCTTCTGGCTTTATTACTAGCCTCAGCTGAAATGGAAACGGTGTAGGTGGAGAAGGCTATCTATCAGGATCTGTTCCTTGCCTGTTCTTTCCTCTCATCATCTCCCCTCCACCAGCAAATGTCAAGATAGTTCCTTCTGTCTCTTACAGAATGTAAATAAATCCTATGATGAATCTCTTACAACTAGATGATACGTAAACCCAAAAATGATAGTTGCAAAATAACATCTCAGTGGCTACTTTCTGGTCAAATGGCAAAGGATATTTTAATGTACAGCAGAGAATGCTCTGAAAGCTAAGTAGTTTTCAAGACAGTGATTGTTTGTCCTTAATAAGCATTATATTTTAGTAGGTTCGGTTTATGTCACTTCAGTGACAGGAAAGAAAAACTGCTGCAAAACTACATTTCAGAAGTGAAATTATTTAATGTTCTTTTAACAGCAAATCTTTTCCTGAAAGAGGTCTAAAAGGCTCTCAAACTTCCACAGTCTGTGGGACTTCCATATACACAAAGACTTACAAAATAAGCATTTTCATGCAGATGAGGGGATAACTAAATAGAAGTGTGTACTGATGACTTTTCAGAAGCTAGCTTTCAAATGGAGTGGTAGACAACTGATCTGTGCTCCTACCGGCTTTCCCTTCCATGTTGTTTGAGAAGTCTCTTGTATTTGCAGAAGATAAGTAGTGCAGGAGGGATTAAAAAAAAGGATTACCACCTTTTAAAACAGGTTTATTTTCTAAAGTTTACATATAGGGTCTGCTATTGTTTTTGTTGTCATTATAATAAATTTAAGGTCTCTTTGTTTTTTGATTACAACTGAGAATTACAGGTAGACTTTAGTTTAGATAGAAGGCTGGTGTATGGATGAAACTGGGAAGTAGGTGATAAAATTGAACATACAGGTATACCACCTTGTAGTCAGATTTTCAGCCCTTACTCTCAGAGGAGAATTTAAAGTGCAGTAATGATACAGCTTTATAGGTATTTGCAGATAATTCCTCCCAAATAAAAAGGATGCAGGAAAGTGTTCTGGAAACAAGCAAGCAATATGGCTTTGACTTTTACTTACTGTTTATGAGCTCGACCTTGTCTTAGTAGAATTCTAATATACTGGTTCCTTTGCAAATTCTCATGGTCTTCCTTTGGGGGAATTTTGGCAAAATTTCTTAATTTCCTACTTTCCCCTTTCTGCCTTCTCCATCCCCAGTGGTGAAGACCTGCTTATGTCTTTGAACAATTGGTGGAAAACCTCAAGCATGTTCAGCCATTACCTCTGGATGTGTAAGGATGAAGTCATAGCCACAACCTAATTGTCAAATACTCACTTCTTGTTGAGTGTATTAATTTAGGTGGACCTAAGCTGACTTGGAATGTGTAAAGCTGTAGCCCTCCTGCATACTCCTACGGACATCTTGCAGCAGGTGGAGGTAAACATGAAGGAAAAGGTCATGGTAGAGATTATATGGCTGACTCAAAGTGTCTTGTTTAGAATACATGGCAGAAATACTAAGGTTAAATTCTAAGGAAATACTAAGGTTAAAAAGATGTTAAAAATAAAGTTATAGAAAAAGACAGCCTTGAAAGTAACACAGAAGACCTCTTGGTAATTAAATACAAGTTCATGTATTGTGTGATGGATTACTGAAGATGTGTGAACAAGTAAAAGTTTGAAATGTTCAGGATCATGCCAGACACAGGAAAATATCTCAAGTACGGCCAGAGGACTCAATAATTATTACATTAGTGACAAGTGAGCTTTGCTCAGTGTTCCTTCCATGCCATTAACATATTTAGGAAATTTCACCAATCTGATACCCACTAAAATTTTACCTTGCATCTTGTTTAAATTTTTTTTAATCCAGTCATCAAAATTGGTAAGAAAATGTCTGAGTACAAGGCAGCTAAAGTAAATTAGATTCTTCCAAGTAAGACTTAATTAGGGAGAATTCAGAGTTTTACAAGTCACAGTGAAGTGACATAGTAATGGTATTTAGGGACTGAAGAGCATGTTAATGGGTTTGAATTTAAATACCTAACCAAATGGGGCAAAGGGATGCTTTCCGTACAAAAGGCAAAGTTATTTGTGTCTAAGCAACTTGGTTTGGCAGGGCTGTTGGTGCAAATATGTGGGTAGGGTTTTGTTTTGGTTTGAGTTTTGCTGTTTTCCTGAGAGGGACATTGCCAAGTAACAAAAGTCATCTTGGCTCCTTCTGGTTCTAGGCCTCTGCCTCTACAGTTCACTGTCTCTGGAGAGCAGTACAGCTGAGAGGACAATGGAATGTTTGGGATCTTTAGGTGTTCTATATGCTTTTATTAAGTTTCCTGATCTGTTTTGTGACCAAGGACACATCTGACAGTGGCCAAAGAGCTCTCATCATCAGAGGATGTAAGCAGGCAAACCACTATCTGTCTGTTGGCTCTGGCTGTTTGTGCTTCAGATCCTTTTCTCAGTAGTTAAGAGTGGGAGGTTGGGCTAACCTCTGTCTTTCCTGAAATTTTTGGAACACAACATAGAGTTCTGCAAGCTCTGGTGAGCAGATAGACTTCTGTTTTGCCAGAGCAGAGACCTTGTCTTCTCTTCAGTGTCTTTAGTTTAAGAAGCTGTTATTTTATCCAGAGTTTAGACCATGTCTCATGAGGCAACTAGGATGAATCCAGATTGCCTTCCTCGTTCTGTGCAGGACTCGTAAAACAAGAGGAGAAACTGGCAAGTACATCAGTAGATTATACCTGGCCGATTGCATTTGACAAAAAGGGAAGTGACACTCTTTCTAGCCACCATCATCCTGGAGGGAGAAGATAATGCAACTTAGAGAAGTATTTTCTAGCTCAGGTGTTGCTGTAACCAAAGCTGTGACAGCAGTTAGTTAAATACTTTGGTTTTACCTGTAAACAATTCATGTCTTCACCTTCTGTAGTAATTACTAAGGTTATCCCTTCCATCAAAAGCAAGCTTCCTTGGAATGAGACATGGAGGGAATTCTCAAGTAGGAGTTTTGGCATAGCTTTGGCTTACATGTTATAATTTATGCCCTTGCATGGTGACTAAGTATGGTATCAGGTTTTCAGATAAAATCTGAGGTAACTGCTGCCACCTAATTAAAAGACTTGAAAAGCTACTCTTTGTAAAGATAATTTTAAAAAGTTGCATTCCCTGAAGTAACAACAGTGAAATAAAAGGATTTGAAGTAGAGAGTTTTAATTATGACTTAGTCCTTGAGAAATACGGTAGTTTAGCAGCAACAAGGAGGAAGAAATACCATGTAAGTGGTGTTTGTATTTCACTGTTGTTAAGTTCTTTGTATTAAAACTGAGAAGGCTTTGCTCCAACAAAGTTGGCCATTCTGAGGAAACAGATACTCCCTAGGGACCGTTTTCTTCCCTAAAGATCTTTGGAGAAGATGGCTTATGCAGGGTTGGGTTGGTTTCTACATCTCAATTTTGCAAAGGCAGTTTCTGCCTTTTTGACTGTCGGGAAGTTTCCAGGAGGCTACTGGGAGGTTAAGCGGCTTCTAATCTGCCGTGACCTTCACCCTCATCATCTTAGAGAGACTGCCCCTTTACAAAAGCAGTCCGGATCAAGCTCCCTGGGACCTCAGTACTGTTGTTAGCTAGGACAGTCTTTCCTGGTTTTTACATACTATCCTTAACTTGGGGACAAAAATCTTTTAATGCATCAGGCTACAAATGACACCTCTCACCCCCACCCCCCTAGCATTCTGTAAGTAGAAGTAGAGCCTGGAGGCTTTCGTTACTAACAGTGAACATTACTGCTGTAGGCGGTGTTGTTACTGCGATGTTTAAACATCCTGTAAGTTTGGCATTTTACTAGTGTCTCAATTTTTTTTCCCCTCTAATGGTAGCTTTTCTTGGATAGTAGATACGATATTACCTACTCTTTGGCATTTGCTGGGGTAGCTTTGAGTCACTAATGCCTCTTAATTTTGCCCTATAGCAGTTACACTGCAATGTTTCAATGCACTTGGCAATCCTGTTTGTTAATTTTATTTTTTTTGTCTCAGCAATACCACAGTTTTAACAACTGGCTTTTGTATGTTGGTGCAAGGCAGGAACGTTTCCAATTTTTTCTGATGCATTGAAATGTCAATAAGAAGGGGTGATTCCTCAGAAGAGTCCATTTTGAACAGATAAATGGCTAGTGGCTTATGAGCTATGTTTAAGTAGCTGAAGCTCCTTCTTTGTATAGTGATCTCTATTGTCCAATACACAATTGTAAGGATTGTACTACTGGAGCATCCTAATACACTGCCATTGTATTTTTACATTTTATTTGAATCCTGTGATGATGACATTCCTTCAGTTGCTAGAATTGAAATTCTAACTAGCTGATAATGCTTCCTTGCAGATTATGGTATTTTATTTTGAATGCTATATTGTAGGCAGAAATTACAAGAAAGTTTGTAGTTTGAACTAGAACAGCTCTCTGTCAGGGCTGGAAGATACCATGGTAAACTCCAGTGTGTTTTAAAGGAGCGTTCATGCCTCTTCTTGCAGGGGCTTGACATTTAAAGAAAACAGGTTTAACCCTTGATAGAGGTTAGCAAAACTGTTCTGAAAGAGTAATTAGCAATATATTCCCTGAACCATGTCATCATGAAACACAGAGGCTGGAAATTAGTGTCTTTTACTTGAAATTACACGGGGTACAGTTTTGTATATTCAGGGTGCTTGTGAAAGTTTTCACAATGCTTCATGAGTGTTTACACTGTGGTAGCTTGTTAGCTAAAGGAATGGTCGTAATAAATATAGTTCAGGGACTGATGTTTTTGTGTTAGGTCAGCAACTTAACTGACATGTGGGTTCTGTGTTTTTTACAGTTTGAAAGTGCAGTGGGGAGAGAACAAATGTTTGTGGTGTCTGTGTTTTTACCTACTGTCTTTGTGTGGAAGCTGTTGCATTTTTGGTTTAGCCAGCTTTACCTTGAAGTTTACATTTTAAACTAGTAAAAACCTATTAAAATAATTCCCAAAATGGGTTAAATATTTGCAAATACATTTTACCATGTGCTGTGATCAGTAGGGGAACTCAGTGCATACTTAAGTATGTATTTAGGCTGTGGTTTCACATATACCTCTTGCAGTGTCGGTATGAGCTGGAGTCATTCTCAGCTGCTTCTTTCTGTCTTTGCCTCACTCCTCTACTTGTACTAGGAGAAGTGGGGTTTTTGTTTTGTGTGTGGCCTGGTGTGGTGACGTGGGTCAGGAACATACCCAGTGAAAGATGGTTTATTTTTATGGTTGTTTTTCTTTCCTGCTCGCTGTATCCATTCCTTGATTCAGGCCACAGAGTTTTAGTGAAACTTGAGAGGACAAAGTAGGGGGCAAGAATTAGTGTCAGTGGCCGGTGCTGTCTTTTGCAGCTTCCTCTGCTACTCCAATGCTGAAAGTAACAAAGATGAGGTGGTGCCTGTGGGTATGTTAGCCTGAGGTGCTATGGATTTCCCAATCCAAATGTTAAGACATTAATGGAATACTTTATTACCTTCTTTCTCCTAATCTCTTTGTTTGCTAAGGCAGCAAATCTTTGCCCAAGGAGGAGTGGGGTGTCCCCTTTATCTAGCTCATCTAGTTTCTCCTAGCCAACTTTTAAATTACATTAGGTCTGGCTGCTGAAACGTCGCAGGTTTTTTTCCAAAAAACAAGATGGAAGGAGGAAACAACAACATCCTCTGCCACCCAAAACTAAGAGGAAGAAAAATACTTGTCAGCAAAGTGTCCCTTTCCTCCAGGTGGCTCTTTCAAGGATTTGGTTTATCTGATATAGTTCTGCATATAAAAAAGACCATGTGACAGCCTCACTGGAAAAGCTTCTTCCTACTCCTGACTTTGCTGGTTGAAAAAAGTAAGCTGCCCTGTGACCTGAAAAATATCCATGTTGGCTGAGAAAATGGAAGGGGAATTGTCACCTGCAGCATCTGTCATTCCTTAATTCTTTGCTGTAGAGTTCGTGAAATAGCCTGATGTTCAAGGCTTCCCTGATACACCGCAATGCAAGGTAGTAATGGCTGCTTGAAATGGTTTCGTGTCTGTGCACTTAACTATCCATTGCAGTACAATCTGCAAAGGTCGGTAAGGGACAAGGTAAGGTCACTTGAATCTCCCTTTTTTTAGGCCTCTTAAGAATGAAATACGGGTTTGTAGAGATGACCAAGAATGAGATCTTATCGGAAGTGCAGAGCTCACAGGACAAAACTATGTGTTTGGTCTGCATAAATGAAATGTAAGAGTTCAGTTCTTAAATAGAACTTCTGAAGAGCTGCCAGCTTTAAAAAGGGTGCAGTTTAGCATTGGAGTTTGTCCTTAAAAATAGTTGCAAGGCTAGTAATTTATATTTAACTGCAATAAAAATAAAGATGCTTATTGGGTATAAGAGCCACCTTAGCCTTTTCTCTTGAAATGGAAATTTTAACTGTATGATTTTTATGCTGAATTGTCCTTTTGCTTCCCTTCACTTCCTTGTTCACGTTAGTTGTTTCTCTCTGGATTTCCTCTTTTGTACTGTTAATGTTTAGAAGCTTTTTATAATCATACTTATCCACTTGACAAAGAATGAATTCCTTGTTTAGAGCTTATAAAGAACATCGTCTTTGGTTGATTTGGTAGAGGAGATGTCTGTAGATGACTGAAGGATTTTTTCAGGGTGCGCTGCCATTCCAGTACTTCTGTCACCTCTGTCCTTACTCACCTGTACTCTACTGTATGGTGTTTATTATTTTGTCCTGTTTGTGCTAGATCCTGTGTAAACTCAGTTACCAGTCAGTGCTAGCTGTGAAAAGTTTATTCTTAAATTCTGATGCAAAAGGGTATAGCAAAAAAAATAGGAAGAGTGAATGAGCAACAAAGATTTGAACTCGTGGTTTTACAAGCTACATAATTAGTGTTGTGTAATTGTCAACCAAAGTGTTCAAAAATCATGATTAACTTCTAAAATTAAAAGGCTTAAAAAAAATAATGAAAACCTTAGGATAATTTTGAAATTCCATAGTGTTTTGCCTCTTGAAATGCTTTAGGAGTTTGTAGGTTTTCAGCCTGCCCTCTGCAGCTAAAAAGAGCAGCTTAAATACAGACCAAAGGTCAAAACCAAACTTTACTGTTTTCAATGAGAGAAGCCCAATGGTAAGAGGAAAACCCTGAGAAATTTAAGGAATGGGGTTATTCTAGGGAGACTTTTTAAGATAGCAGCAGCTGCCCATGCTACTACTGAGATGTTCAGCTTTTTCAGATAGTAAGCTAGTAGGGAAGCACAAACCTGGTGATGTTAAATGTTGCTGGCATTGTAACGGCCTGTAGACCATCAGTCATTTTCCTGTTTTCAAGTCCCCGAGAGGAGCCAGAAACAGCACATGATGTGGTTGGCTTCTGTGCTGGTCACCTTTTTTTCTTCTGAGGACTGCTGAGATAACTGCGATGGTGATATGGTGAAAATCACACAAAGGACATTGTTCTCAATGACAGCTACCTGGAATTGCCCTGAGGAAGTATTATACACTGGTGGAAAGTTAAAATTTAAATTGTCTGTCCACTTCTACATTTGAAAGTAATACTTAATTTCAATTTTTTAACACTCTGTAGTGTCTAGAAAGAAGATACACTAAATGTTTCCCAACTTGAGTTCTATCAGCAAAGGTGATTTAGGGGCGTTGCTAAAACAGAAGAAACGGGGGAGGCTTATGAGGAGATATTTTTAATAGTTCACGCAAGTACTACAAATGAAAACCCAAAACTAGGAAGGTGGGAGCTCAATAACTGAAATCCCTTTAATGCTGCTATCCATTACCCAGTGGCACACTTTAGTCAGTTTGTGGAATTGGCTTTGTTAGGAGTAGTTCAGGAAGATTAATATCTTCATAAATCTGTGAATTGTACAGTGCAGTGATAGATCAGATATAGCCACTGATCCTTTCCAACTCAATTATCTGTTAAATGTAAAACAAATACAGAGCCCGCATGTTTAAAGCAGAGAGCCAATTTTTAAATGTCAAGAAAACTAAAAGTTATGGCCCCCACAGCAAGTATTAAGTCATCCCCTAGTGGGCTTGAGTTTTTTGTGTTGCTGTACATGCTGACAAAATCTTGCCTTAAAATATGTATGTTGTAGCAGTTGTAGTAGCTATGGGGAACTTTTATTCAAATAAGCACCCGGGTGCTTTGAAGGCATTGAACTGATTCATTCTGTGCATTTAGACAGTGGTGTCAGTTACGTATTCAGATAAAATGTTTTTACTTGCTGTAGTTAACTCTTCAATTTGTTCAACTTGCCACCACAATGCAATCTGTGCAAGATTTATAAAACCTAATGTAAAAGGAGTTGTAGAAATCTTAGGTATTTGTTAATATTTGAAATCCTTTATGCCATCACTTAAAATTGTATATGCCACATGTGTTGCAGTGTTACAACATTGTAAAATTTCAGCTCGGGAAATTCATGACAACTGGAGCTTCTGTACTTCTAACAGTGGTGGCTGCAGAAGGCAGAAAAGGGACTTTCTTTGAAACCATACTTTAGACTGCATAGGTGGCATAAAGGGAGTGTGAGGGAAGACACGTCTTCTCTTTTTGTCCCACTCTACCTGCTTATTTAATTTTATAGCACAGGTTCATGTTGTGATAAAATTTAAATGTGGTGTGAAAAAAATATGGTTCAGAAGTCAAAGCTTTTATTTTGTTTAAACTGTCCGTGAGCAGTGTCCTGTTCTGTGGAATGCTAGATGAGGTGGCTATCTTTCTGTTTCGTTGTGTTTTATTTTTTCAGTGGGCAACCTGTATGATTAAAAATATGAATATCCATTTTAGGAAGTATAATTTGTAATTTAAGAAGAGGTAACAGTAAATTTGAGTCCTTACCAACACCGTACTTGCACCTCTTCAGCAAGTACGTGGATGTTTGATTTTTTTTC
The DNA here is from genome assembly GCA_013400135.1 of Rhinoptilus africanus. Taxonomy (NCBI): domain Eukaryota; kingdom Metazoa; phylum Chordata; class Aves; order Charadriiformes; family Glareolidae; genus Rhinoptilus; species Rhinoptilus africanus. Next base: position 50,391 of record VXBO01008603.1, on the reverse strand, counting down.
TTCAGACCTGGGTTACCTGACATGGTTACAGGGATATGATTACTTGTTGTAAATGGTAGTGGGGATCTGGAAACAGATGTTGAAAAGTAAATGTCTGTAAAATGCTTTCCTGCTTTTTGTACATAACTTTCTGTGACAGACGTGTGCATTGGCAGCAGTCTACCTGCTAGCTGAATTAAAAACTATCTCTAATTTTACTACAGCATTTCTTAGATTATTTGTTTAAAGTTTATAATATCTGTAATGCTGCGGTACTGAAGTGATGCTGACAGTCAAAAATCAAAGAATTTTATACAAGTATTTCTTACGGTGATCACTATTTAAATGAGTGCCCCTTGCTGTTTGAGGCAGCGCGTACTGGGTAGATGCTCACCTAAAAGAACAAAAACTCTGTATGTTCTAGAAAAGTATTTTTGTATGGCATATGCTTAGAAAACCAGAGCTAAACTTGGAGTAAAGTAGGGGTCTGTAATTAGAGAACATTGCAAAATGGCAGGCTGAGAATGCTTTATCTGGGGATTTGTTGCATGCCGTTGGCAACGCTTGCACTTGGCAGTGTTAAACGAGTTTGAGCCCTTGTGTTTAACTTCCCTCCTAAATACTTCTTTTGGATAAGAGTTTCAGGCGTAGTGAGGCTTTCTTTGATGCTTGTTATTATTCTTGGTGTTAATTGCAAAACAACTGGTGTGTGTTTGGAGAGTTTGAGCAGTGACAGTTCCGTGGCCGTAAGGGAGCTACAGTCTGGGTGCAGAACTCTAAAAAAAGGTCCTCCTCTTCCTCAGAGCCGCAGGTCGGCGTGGGTGTGGGGTGGTGGGAAGGCATTCACCGCTCTGCGCCGCCTTCCC
>VXBO01008603.1:20627-48642 GCA_013400135.1 Rhinoptilus africanus | reverse complement strand
CCCCCCCCGCCCATACGGCGCGGGTTCTGCTTTTGTTTTTCGTTGCGGAAATACAAGGAAGAGGAAACAAAACGGCGGATGAGCCCGTGAAGAGGGCGCAGGAAAAATGGCCTTCAGTTTTCAAGTTTTCAGGGTTTTAGGATTTCTGGGAGGCGTTCCGCCGTCGCAGCTCCCTCCCCTCCCGTCGGGTAACAGAAGGACTACGGCACTAAGGACAACACGGTGCCATCACAGCACTCCCCTTTGTTTTTTTTTTCTTAAATTAGGGGGAAAAAAAAAATCTGTGGAAAAGCATTAGAGGGTGACAAGGTGTCAGGCTTTCAGTTAAAAACGGATAAAATTAGGCTGGGTTTGGATTGATTGCCTTCTGGGTGATGTTCTCTCCAGCTCTGTAATCGGATTCAGGGCGGATCTATGGTTCTGGATTATTATGAAACAAATATACAAATGATCATATCTGGAAAATATGTGGGCTGCAGAAGAGTGACGGAAAGCATGTTTCACTATCAGCCTTACTAACAATATAGGTAAATGGAGCGTTACTGAAATGCTTCACGTTTTAAAAGGATTTGGGAAGAACTGTTGATTACAGAGGCTTCTGGGCTGCCTGGCTACTTGTTAAGCAGGTCCAGGCAGCTGCTTTGAAGCTGCTCCCTTGGCTTTTTTTTTTTTAAGTCAGTTTTTTGGGGGCTACCTTTTCTCCTATAACCAGTCCTGTTGCTTCTAGTCTTCACTAGTAAATCTGTAAAGCAACTGGGGCAGTGTTTCTAACCATAGGTCTCTGGGATGCACACTTGTCATTGTCTCGTATAAACCAGTCTAATCCTGTTGTAAATAGAGATACAAGTTACAGGACTCCATTCAGAATTTAAGTATAAATACATGATGGAACCAATTTACTAATACTTCTGTGAAGGAGGGGGAGGTGGAAGAAAACCTCACAAGAAGCCCATTTCCCTTTGCTCTCTCACTTCCTATCCTGTAAATGATATTGCAGGCATAGGTGGCATCAGTATAGTTAGCGGTTCATATAAAAAAGACAAAGGAGAGAACAGACAGCAGACTGGAGATAACAAATTTTGAAACTGTTAAAAAGAAAAACTTGTTTGTGCAAGGCAGGACTAGTTCATGAAATTCATTGTCAGATGGTATGCCAAGTCTTAAGCGGAGCGAAAAAAGACCAGATGTACAAGTATGGAAAACACCTTTTAAAATTTGAGACATAACCCTGTCAGTGGCTGGGGCTTTAGGAGTCAGAGTGAATTTCTTCTGTACTGCTGAGGTGCTGCATGAGTCTGGGTGAGTCACTCAGCTTGTGTGTGTTGCTTTCTCTGCTGTCCTCTTCCTGTCTTGTTTGTTGGAGATGATTATTAAATTTCATGACTGCTGCTGGACACTGCATACCACAGCAGCGCCTCAGGTTCTGTCTGGGGCATCCAGGCAGTAGTAATGCAGTACTATGACTACGAGGAAGCCTCTGGATTGCCTCCATGAATCAGACTAGTTTTACACCTCTCATTCCAGCAAGCACAATCTGGGATTTCCTCTTGAGCTATAAAATGACTAAGTCTAGTTAAATGCAGTGTAGGCCATATAAGACAGGAGTTTGGAGCTTTCAGGCTTCCCAAATAGTGCCATGTGTTGAATAGAAATTGTGTATACTGGGTTTGAGCCATGAGAGACTTGAAGTTTTGCGTTTCTGCAAAAAATAGACACCACATGAAGCTTAAGATATTGCTTGCTTCTGAAATTCACTGCCAGAGGTTTAATTTGATGTGTGCAGATGGATTAAACTTCAAGGTTCTAGATTTTATTAAAATGTGTGCATTTATTTTTATTTTTGAACTAAATCTGTGAATTAACATGGCAGAAGCAATCTTGGTCGTGTCGTTTGTTTTCATTGGTGTTATGGTAGATAGTGTTCCTCTTATCTGCTGTTTCAGTTCTCTTTTTTCAGAGCCTGTTTTTTCAAGGTGCAGTGGTCCTTGCTTTTGCACCTCGAAGTCCCTTATCATTATCACTCATAATGAAACCTAGATAGAAGCAGTTCAGAGAGAGAGCCTGTTCCCCTGTAAACTGAAGGGAAACATACCCAGTAATGTATCCACTAAGAAATCCTGTGCAGCATAGCACTTACTGTAATTTTGAAAAACACAGAGCAGTGCTGCGGTACCGGTACCCAAATGGGGCGTTGTTTTCCCTTTGTGCTCTACTGGTTGGTGGTCCTGCCTTTAGAGGTCTTGTGTGTCTGTTCTGGTGCAGTATTAGCCATTCAGTACTATGTCCCTGTAAGTTTGCAGAAACAAAACACCAAAATGCTTCTCAAAAAGCTAAACCAACACAGTAGCAACCCCTTTGGGGTTGTAGGTGTTGTCCCCACCAGTTACTGGGCAGAGAGTGTTAGTGAAAGAGATCAAGCTCCTTAATAAATGCCGTATGTGTACTGGCTGCTTTCCCTGGGTGATCCTCCTTTCCCTGACAGAGTATTAAATGCATGTTGTTTTTTCCTCTATCAGCTATTTGGGCAAAGGGGTACTTGGGCTAAATTTTCATCCTTGTCTTGAGCTTTAGTAACCAAAGAAATTTGAAACACAGTATGCCTTATCTTGCTTCTTTTCTAGAGGTATTAACTAAAAGGTAACTTCACATACAGCTTCTACAGAAACTACTTTAGCAAGGGCTGTGATTAAGACACTACTTTTTCTTCCCCTACTTTCCCCAGCTATGTCTGTCTTTGGGGACTGCCCATCTGGTGAACTCCTGCAGCCAGAGAGCTGAGAGCAGAACGCTGTCACAGCTGGTGGATAAATTAGGAAAAATAAATTAGGCAGCTATTTGATTAGGCAAGAAAATAATACTCCACAGAACGAGTTTCCTGAATATCATGAGTAGCCAAAAGTAATTCTTTTATAAGTGCAGCAAAAGGCATTTCTAGTGATTCTGAGTAGTACCCTTTGCAAAAGGTGAATGTGAAAGTTTACCAAATGTCTCCTCCCCCCTCTGCTTTTTTTTTTTAATGTGCCAAAAATGGCTTCGTTTTGCAGCTGTTTCTTAATGTTCCTGGGGTGGGGATGAAAATGCCCTTTTAGCTTTAAAAAGGCAGAGGTTTTTTTGTTGGTGGTTTTTGCTCTCTGTCCTCACTGGTTTGGTGAATCAGGAGAATGAAAATCTCTCTTGCCTGATGCTTGCCTTGATGGGATTTGGACACAGTAGGGGTGACAAACAAACTTTCTGTCCCATTCCATTTATGGCATATCACTTCCATCTCTCCTTCCCCAGACGCTTGGAAGCTTTCACTTCAGGTTTGTCTGCCCAGCATCCCATATCGCCCCCACACCAGGATGTGAGCCATAGTGACAGTGTAGTTGGTGCCCTTTGACAGGAGGTCCTGGAGGGCTGCAGGAGTCTCAGCTGTGAAGCATTGAGGAGGAACTCAATGTGGATGTCTCTGGGATCCTCACAACAAATGCAGTGCGAAGCTCAGAGCTCTTCGGAGCTCAGTGTAGACATGACTGCGGGTGGCTGGCTTGACTGTTGTAACAGTTATTTAAAATTTTTCTCTTAATGCTTCTAGTAACAGTAAAATAACTGTATCCACAGGGGACTGTAGCTAAATGAGCGAATGGAGCTTTTTTTAAACTTCTGTTAAAATGTCTTTTCAGTCCCTCCAGAAAGTTTTTTTTTTGTTAACTTTGAACTCTTGTATCTCTTGGATTTGAGCCTTGATTTGAATCTTGTGTCTTCTTCATTTGAAGTTTGATTTTGATCTGACTATATTCAACTCTTTTACCTTATTTTGCCATGTATAAACTGCATTTTGTTAGCTTTGGGAAAGTAAATGGCACAATGCCTTGTGTAGAATGTATCTTTTTTGTCCATACTGAATGCAGGACAGCAGTTGGCGAGGTTTGGATGTGTCTGGCCTGTGCTAGTAGAAGCCCCAGAGCTGGGAAAAGCTAATCCTGTGCTCTTAGAATTTGGTTAAAGAGATTTTGCATCTTCTTTATTGTTACCCTCTTCTGATGGCTCAAGTATGGATTGTTATTTTCCATGAAACATATAACCTAGTTCTAGCCTTGAAACATATTACAGAGCTCTCTTGTACTAGCTGACAAATTCTTGTAACATGCTATGGTACTTACGTCACAGAGATACTGTAATAGTACGCTGAGCTACACCATCATCTGCATTTCTCCAGTGCTTTGACATTTGTTGTATCTGTAGGAGCAGACTGGAAGAGAGCAGATTGGTTGTGGCCCACACCTGAAAATTTTGGAACCTCTTTGTCTTGAGGCTATTTCAAAGTATGCTCTTTGAAGTGACAGTTCCTGCACAGATTCTAATAATCAACATGTTGTAAAGCTAACTGAAATTAAAAATAATAAGGATTCACAAATTTTGACATAGTTGTTCCTGCCTGTCTGTCTTTTCATGGTGATAATGGCTCACTCTAAACAAGTAATTCATCTGTGTGGAAGTAACTTCTCTGGGTAACTCTACTAATACCCTTTTCTTTTCTGTGCATTGATGTTTCAACAAATAACATAAATAACAATTACAGGAAAGTGACAAAGCAGCATTTTTATAAGCAGACTTATGTAGGTTGGGTGTTTGTTCACTGCTCTTTTCCCTGTTTTGGCATAAAGCAATGAGATACTTTTCACATTGACAGGTGGAAACATGAAGAAAATTTTGTCTTCACTTGCCTGTGGAAAGATCTGTTGTCTGAAATTTTTTTTGGTCTTCAAACAACAGCTGTTTTTGTACTAGCAATTCACAATTTTATTTACTATGAACTAGTGCCTCGCAACATCTAGGCAGTGCTTTTGCTGTTACAGACTACTCTGTCACAGACTGTATACTATTCAGTTGATTTTCAGGTGGGCAGCATCTGTTCACGATACTCTGAAATGTCTGAGTTCCTGTGAGTCTTGCCCTGTCTGGAAGTGAATTGTTACACTTGGTAATAGATATTTGAGTTGTTGGGGATGCAGAATCTGAAATGGTTCTAACAGCAGACTCTTTGTCTGAAAGGTTTAGACAATGCTTTAAAGTTTTTTATGGTGAGTGTGGCTTGTTCTCCGTAAATACAAATTTCCCATTGAATGGAGCATTAGAAGCCAATCCCTGGTGAATTCTGGGTGATTCTTTTTGGCAAGCGGGGACGTTTCCCAGGGAGGTTGCCAATATAAACATCTTGCATGTGCTCTACCTTGGGCTCCTCCTGCTGCCCCACCTCTTTCAAACCACTTCATTGGTGCTGGCTTTGCCAGCTGCTGTTGTGCAGGCTGCAGGAGTTGGGCTGGTGGTGCTGTTGTTTAGGGATTACTGTCTAAAATTAGTGTCTCTTCAGCCAGCAAGACCTCCGTGTGACAGGGAACAGTATCTGCAGTTTCTCTTCCTGCTTCCATCTACTGGGAGGGGGAAATGAATGCAACACAGCTGAACAGATTTCAGAGATCTGGAGAAAGCAAATGACCAGGTATGAGCTTTTGCTCAAACTGTGCCTGCATGGAATACTTTGAGTTCAGCTTGATTGTTTTTGAAAAATATTTTGCGTTTTTGCGAATGTTTTGTAAGCTTGTAAGGTTTTCATAAAAATGCATTTTTTTTAGTTTAGCCAGTGCTGGTTTTGAAGGGTTGATGAAAACCACAGGTGCTTTCCCAGGTGGGGAGTGGAAGGACTAATGTTAAGAGAACCTGGTAGCAAATACTTATGGTTATCTAGTTTAAAAGCACATAGGCACTGTTTATTTCTGTTAAAAATCCTGAAACTTATAATTAAATTTGTGTTATGAGTAGAGATGTAGTTTATTAAAATCAGGACTAGCAAGATGAGTAGTATTGTGTTAACGTTTGCAAGTTAGTGCAAACCATGCTTGGAAGCTGTTGCTGTTAGCGGGGATTTCACGTTGAGAGTATTGGAGCTTGTCTATGTGGAGGGGAGGGAGAAAGCTGTGTATGAGATGCCAAAAAGTATTTCTTCAGTAATTAAAGAAAGTTTTTGCTTGACACCATTTCAACTACCTGCTTAATTTGCGAGGTTTAATTAAGATATAGTCAGCTTGTGCTGACATGGACATAAAATCAATGCCTAGTTTGCCTGAGGAAAAGGCTCTTTTTCTTTTGGGGTCTGGCTATGTCTTTTTTTGTGTGTTTTTTTTTTTTGAGAAAATCTTTAGCAATTCAGAGAGCAGAAGCAAATAGCCATTTTTGAAATTCATGTCCTCAAATGTTAATTTAATGCTTTGAGGCATAAATGACCTTTCTAACCAGCCCAAACTTGTCAAACAAAGGAACGATAGAAACAAGCTGCTTTGTTCTAATACAACAGGCTGCTTTTCAGGGAGAATTTCAAAACAATTCTGCCTCCCTCTTCTCAACAACATTAAATTAAACTTTGGCCTATGTTAGATTTGAATTTAGATGTGGGTGCATCATTGGAGAGATGGTTATGGAATCTAGACAACCTGTGCAAATTCAACCATAGATTTCAGCTCCTGAAGCTCAGGGCAAGTGAATAATGCTTTCATCCATAGCTACTGCAGCTGGAAAAGCAGTTAGGTGTGGGTCGGAAGCTAGGGGGAGCATTAAAAGGGGATTTGAGTTTTGTGACAAGAAGAGGAGGAGGGAAAGAAAACCACCAATAGCATTTCTTGAAACCTTCCATTTAAGTGTTTAGATTGCTGTATGCACTTTGGAGGTCAGATTTAAAAACTAAATATAAATCTCTAGCTCTAGGGATTTCATTGAGACTGGAACTGTGTAAGTATATGCTGTACAAACAGGAAAAACACTTAGTGCATCTGTGCCAACTCTGTCATTATCAGATTCACCAGATAAAGGAAACACATAAAAAGTTAGGGTGGAAGATACAAGGCAATATCAAAAATGAGTGTGTCTTTACACAAGGTAATGCATTCTTTTCTACCTCTTTCAAAAAACAATTTAAACTAAATTTGTTAGTTGAATATCATTCTTCTCTGCCAGCTGTACTTGTAGCATCTGAAATGAATCTCTTGAGAGAGTGACGTGTTTCTGAAGCAAGTAGTAAACTTTTTCTCTAGGAGACAAGTAGAGTTAGAGTAGTAATCTGGTGTTGCAGTTCTATCTTATCTGGTTTTGTCTTACCTGTATTTTTTTCTTTGCTTACTCATTGATCTGCATTCAGAAAAGGAATATCTAATTCTTTAATTTATTCATACTTTAGAAATTTAAAGGTGTCCTTTAATAGTTCACTGTTTTTTCAGTTGCTTACCTGTTCAGAGATTTGCCTGGCATGTTGTGCTCTATAACTTGTATTGGCTTTATCTAAAAGCACAATCCTGCCATACGTTTCCCAGCTAGATGGGAGGAGACAGCACTGGTCATTTTCAAATACTCAGCAGCTGAGCAGTATAATAAAATCTTGGGATCATGTTACTGCTATTCATTAATATTTGGTTACTTGATTATTTTATCTTAGAGTTTATTTTGTCTTAGACATGAGAAACACAGTATGCTATGAAAATATTTGAGGAAACCTAATGTGATTCCTTCAGCTTTTCTTTTCTAGATGATCTTCTTTAAGTTGTTTTGTATAAAATGTGAAGAAGAAAAATACTGACCTACTTACTTGGTTTCTCTCTTTGGCCTAGTAGATGGCTCGTATGAACTCCTCATAGTAACTTTTCTGGCACCTCAGGATCTATTAATCAAGGCATTTTAATTTGATAGACTCCCTGTTTTACATGTGTATTGCATGATTTTCTCACATAATTGTGTGTTGTGGTTTTTTTGATTGCTTATAGGTCAAATGTATATACACTTCACTTCTTAAAACTTTCTTTTTGTTCTGGGAACCTGCTCTAAGGTGGGGGGTTGGACTAGATCTTCAGAGGTCCCTTCCAACCCTATGATTCTGTGATCCCAAGCAAGAGGAAGCTGCTCTCGTGGCCTGAAATCCTTGTATAAAGCAGTCAAGTCAGCTCAGGCTAAAACTTGAGCAGGTGCCGTACCTGTTGTCAGTCATGCTGGACTACAACGTATCACTTCTTACAGGGGCTGGGGTTATCTGACACCACAAGAGAAACAAAAGTAAAAGAGGAATTATTGCTTCCAAAAATACTGATTTTTTTCTAAAAAAAACATCAACACGTGAACAAACTACAGGACACAAAATACTGCTTGCTGGATGAGAACAAAGGGGCTCTGTTTTCTACTACAGTGTCTGCAAAATCAGCCTGCAGAGCTCTTCTGGTCGGTAAAGCGCTTTATAAGTCTGCAGTCTTCATTCAGATCTAGGAACGGGCTGTGACTGCTACAAGGAATGCATATGCATGTACCAAACTCCTACAGGAGTTGCTGGTGGAAAACTTGGGCCAACACCACATAACTCAGCATATTGACATAAGTACGAACAACGCTTTTTAATTATCCCATAGCTTATTAAGTTTGCAGTTGATTCCGGTAGTTGATCCAAATTGCTGTCAGACTGTACTTTCTTGCATACAAACACATGTGCTTTTGCTTCAAATTGGTACAGCTATTTCAATTCTGGTTGTGCGTATTTTAAGCAACTGCTAGAATCTTTTATATCTGGTTATTTGAGTACTGAAATGAATAGGTATCTGGGTGGAGCTTTAAGGAAGGTTTTAAGCACAGTAGATATTTAAAAAAAAACCCAAAAACCAGAAAACCCAAACCTGCTGTAATTGCACTATCACTGGCTTTTATCCAGCCAAGATTTATCTTTTCTGAGGCCACAGCCTTTTTTTAAAGATTGGAGTTCCTCTATATGCTGAACACCTATCAGATATGCACACAGTAAGCTGCGGAAAATGCTTCTTCACCTGTTTGGCCTTGGGAGTGTTTTGTGCTGCCATGACAACTTGGTCACAAAGAGCCTTGGGTTTGTGGTTTCCAGGCCTGATTAGTACAATGTACTGTAATTAGGAATAGGAAAAAACCCCACAGGCTCTTTTCCAATTTAAATATTCCCACTGCTCCCAGGACTTCCCCAGCTTTCATTGTGCATTGTTTTAGATTAGTCATAATTGAAATATTTTTGTTCAGTGTGGCCCAGACACTGGGAAGAGTCCCTAACTAACATTTATCAGAGCTTTCAGCCTCTGAACAGCCTGGTTTTGGAGTCTTTTTGAAAGGGTTTTATGATTTGCTGTGTACCCTAAGAACAACCTGAGGTACTAGTATAACAGCATTTCCACATCGTACTTCTATAGCACCAGTGCTTATCCAGAAGGGAATTGCAGATAATAGAAGCAAGACCAACTTATTTTGCTCTTGACACATTCTTCAGTCACTGTTACTTCTTTCCTGTGCTAGTGTAGATGGGAAATGAGTTGGTGAAGAACATTAAACACTGAAACAGGAGAGAAAGCAGAACAGAAAGCTACAAATATTTACATTTTCTAGGTACAATGGTAACTGGTTTGATAAAATACTTTTAGAATTTTCCATTTTTTTAAAGTGAATTGTAACTTTACCAAATGGCATTACTCTAAATTTTTTTACTACAGCTGCTGTAGAAATGTGTGCACAGCTACTGTTTTGGTAAACAAAGCCTAGTAGCCAGATGGCAGTAATATGTAAAAAGTTGAGTGATATGGTTTGGGAAGTATCCAACTGGAATATGCTGTGCTTTNCCTAACTAACATTTATCAGAGCTTTCAGCCTCTGAACAGCCTGGTTTTGGAGTCTTTTTGAAAGGGTTTTATGATTTGCTGTGTACCCTAAGAACAACCTGAGGTACTAGTATAACAGCATTTCCACATCGTACTTCTATAGCACCAGTGCTTATCCAGAAGGGAATTGCAGATAATAGAAGCAAGACCAACTTATTTTGCTCTTGACACATTCTTCAGTCACTGTTACTTCTTTCCTGTGCTAGTGTAGATGGGAAATGAGTTGGTGAAGAACATTAAACACTGAAACAGGAGAGAAAGCAGAACAGAAAGCTACAAATATTTACATTTTCTAGGTACAATGGTAACTGGTTTGATAAAATACTTTTAGAATTTTCCATTTTTTTAAAGTGAATTGTAACTTTACCAAATGGCATTACTCTAAATTTTTTTACTACAGCTGCTGTAGAAATGTGTGCACAGCTACTGTTTTGGTAAACAAAGCCTAGTAGCCAGATGGCAGTAATATGTAAAAAGTTGAGTGATATGGTTTGGGAAGTATCCAACTGGAATAAGCTGTGCTTTGCCTAGGTACCTTAGATTTAGTACACAGTGGAAGACTTTAAATGTGTTACCACTGCAGTGGCTTGAAAGAACAAATAGGCTATTATGTAGAATACAAATAATGCTTATTAAACTTGCAGTTGATTCTTTCTGATAGGTGATCCAAATAGCTGTCAGACTGTATTTACTTAAACAGATGTGCTTGTGCTCTAAATCAGGATAACTATTCCAAACCTAGTTAGGCATATTTTAAACAACTGTTAACTACTATATTTCAAATAGTTTCTGGTTTCATGAAGGCTTAAATCTAGAAAATCCTTTCCTCACCATTATTCCATTCCGTCATCCTACTTGAAAGGTTCAAACTTGGTACATTTGGCTAGCTGCTGTAGGACTGGAGAACTGCTGTTGCAGGAAGGTGAATGGTTTTAAGGCCCAGAGTACACTGCTGTTCTAAAAAGAATATGTAAATGTAAAAACATTTTTAATCTGTTGTAGTTGTTTAGCATAGTGCATTAAAATAGTCAGCTTAGTGGCTTTGCCTAGCTTCTAAAAGTAAGCTGTAGACTAGGCTGGAGGATTCTTAGCATCAGCTTAGCCACTTTCAAATTTATTGGTAGATTGTGAATCGGATCCCACTCTTGGTGACACAGCTATGGGAAAATGTGATCCTAGAGCTGTTAAGTGGCAAAATAACCTTTTCTAAGACATGAAGTAAGTATTATCAATAAATGGTGGCAGACTTCTTTCTTTGCTTATTAAAAAATGGTAGGTCTTCCTGCAAGGCTGCCTGCCTCTTCCCCTCCCTCCCCCCACGGCTTTTGATGTGGGAAGAGCCTGCATTGTGAAGCAGCTGAAACAAGGCGGACACCCCCCTCCATCCTGCCTAGACTGCCTGGTTCTCATGCGCTGCTCCTCCTTGGAGCAGACACTACTCACAGGTTGTGCTGCTCGCTCCTCCCTCTCTTCGTTTGGAGTTCTCCTGCTGCTGGTGTTAAACATCCTTCTCATCTGAGGGGGTCAGTTTACCCTGTAAGCTTTCTACCTACAAACCTCTGCTTTTCGGTGTGCTGTAAGTAGGAAGCAGGTTTTGGCAACTGGAGCCTGATGCTCCTCCGGGTCTGGGAGAGGCCCGGTGTCGCACAGGCATTCCTCCAGGAGAGCCGCACAGGAGAGCCGTCAGCCTTGCCATCACTGCCTTTCCTCAGCACAACCCTGTGCAATCCATAACAAAGGGAGAAGTAGCTCCCGCACACACACCAGTGCTGATGATTTTTCTGGATTATGAATATAAATAATAGTAGAGTGCTGCAAACATTAGCAAACTGCCTCGGGTGTGTTGGAAGCTTTCTTCCTGCCCTTTGAAGTGGGTCAGTGGTTTGCAGCATCCAAGTGTTGGAGGGAGGGCCTTCCTTACAGCAGGACCTGTGGAGTCCTGGGGAAAACAAAGCAAAACAAGCTTCATTAGATCGTTGGAGGCACAGGTACTTAGTAAGATTAGTCATTTTCTGTCTCTTCATTGCTCTTGTAGAACAGTAAGAAGGGAAGTTTCCTCTGCTTTCAAGAGGTTTTCTAACTGCAGAACTGCAGGCCAGGAGCTCTGAGTCCAAACAAGTGTTGTTCTCTTATTAAGGCTCTTTTCTTGCTTAACAGGTAATTAAGCAAGGGGAAAAATGGCCAAGTAGGTAGTTTTCAGTAAGTTCTACTGATTTCAATATTAATTCTGAAAGAATAACTACAAGTACTATTTGTTTTGGGCTGGTCAGATTGTAGAATATCTTTCAAGTATTCCTTCTCTTACTAAACAATTTCTTTACAGCAATAGGTCCTACAAATGTCCTCAGAAACACTTTGACTATAAAAATGAGTTCATATAAAAATTCCCTTTCCAGGTGTGGTAAACAATAAGGTTGCAGGGACAGCTAGATTAAAAACAAAATCCCCCAAACTCACCTGAAATAAAAAAATAAATGCTTTTGCCTTTTCCAGTGTTCATTTATTTGGAAAACAGACTGAAGAGAAAATACAAAGGTTACTTTTCTTAATATTCTGGGCAACTGGGCAATTAATTTTCTTCTTTTTTTGCTCTTTCAGAAGTGTGAAGTATTATCATGCTTCAAAAAGTGGTTTCTTCAGCTTTCTTTTGTTGTTCATGGTCTAGAAGGTTTGGAATTTGCATTGCCCTCTCATGCAAAAAGCAAACATCACCCTTGAAAACCAAATGTGTAGACTGTGACATACTTGCTCTTGAAAAGACAATGAGATCTTTTTTCTGACCAGTTATCTCTGGCAGGAATATTCTAAAGGCATATTAAATTTGCAAAACCAGAATATTAACAGTTCTGTTTTTCTACTTCATGAATTTTATACAGATGAATAAAAAAAATTAAAATATATTAGCCGCTTTTAGTAGAGTCTTTATTCTGCTTGATGATTTTGGTATTCAGATTTTCTCTCATTGTGGAATATAAGGAGGTTGTCTTTGTGAAATGTGCCTGTGGTGCAGGGAACAGACTTTTTGTTTGTTTGTTCCGAGTCTAGCATAATTCATTTGAGAAATGACTCTGCTCACCCTCATGCTTCAGAGATTTCAGTAATTGTGGTGGTCCTTCCTTACTGGTAGGGTCACCATTGCTTCATCTTAAAAGGTATTGATGTGTTGTTCTAAAGCTTACTGCTTTAGAATGAGAAACTTTGTATTCCCATAACAGCACAAAAAAAGAGAACTCTTCTTGTGGCTTTATGGAATATCTTAAGCAGATTCAAAGCAGAGGAGACTGTCAGTTTTCCTGTTCTCATTGCATGTGAGCTCTGTGTGTGTGCACATATGTGTGCAAGGGGCGGAAGCGGGGATGTTGGGTTTTTTTTCCCTCTGCAGTTCCTCCCTGGCACAGTCTGCAGTCCATACTCTGATCAGACATGCATAGCAGGCAGCAACCTACTTCAGCCTGATGATTTCTCTAAGCTGTCAGGCAGCCTGGTGATACTCTGCTTTACAAAATTCCAAGGGCAGTGTCTGGGTTGCACTTCAGAGCAGCCTACGTATGTGTGTTGGGTGGGCAGAAAGACTCAGTCCACTGGAGTCATTTGGTCCTCAGGAATGAAGCTTGTCTACAGTGTAAATAAAGGAGGGATAGGAAAGCCTTGGTCATGCTTTCCTATGGAAACAATGGGCTGTTTGACTGTCACATGCTTATAGCAGATAAGACTAGATTGAAGCTCTGTTTGGCCAACAAGGGCTTCTCTGCCACTTCTTTCTCATCTGTAGATCTATTTGTAGCTTGGAACAAGGAGAACAGAGCAGCTGGGATTTTGTTCCTAACATCCTAAGGCAGCCTGTGGGGTTGCTTCAGCGTTTCACCCAAATCTCATTAACATCAAAATGATCTGAAAACTAATTCTAGAGCGAATTTCTGGCTGCATAATCCTGAGCATCTAGCTGAGAAAAAGCTTGTTACAGCTAAGTATATTGGAATCGCCTTTGCCTTGTGCTACATTTGCCCTCGAACAGAGAGCAGATTAGTGCTTGCTCCAAAGCAGGTTTAAAGAAGTGTTTCCCAGAGGGCATCGCTTCTGTAATGCAGAGTAGATTCATTACGTTTACTTAGGCTGCTTTGGAAGTATGTAATTCCAGTCAAAAACTGAGCTGTGAACCATACATGCTAGTGCTCACTGCCTTCTGGACTAGATGGCCAATCACTTTGTCACCTGGAATAACCATGTTCATAATCAAGTTTCCCCGAGTTTGGTGCAGGGAGGATTGGTGACACTTCCTTAAGAAGACCTTTGCCATGGAGCATATTGAAGTCTTTCCTGAAGGACATGAAATGTCTTGCATGTGCTGGTCCAACACTTGACTCCAAAATCCATGTTTCTCTAGTTTAAAATTTGGATTTGTTTCCTATGAGGTGCATTGTTATTGTGAACAAAATTATTAGTAACTCTGTAATAGAATTTACTATTACTGCCTTGAGTGTCCTCCAGTAGAAAGAATAAAATCTGTGGCCAAGGCCACTGCTGTAATACAAGTATTCACATTTTCAGTGGCAAGAGTAGCCTGGAGTAGGTTTCCCACCAGTTGTTGAGATGTGATTCCCTTTACGCTTCCCTTCGTATCAAAACAATGTAATACTGTGGACTGGGGAGTGAGACCTGGGAAATAAACTATAGTAGGAGTTGCAGGGCAGAAGCTTGTCGTGTTTGGTTATGGCACTCTGAGTCCTGGGGTTTTTTTGGTGTGGAATAGTTTAAAAGCTGCTCATTTGGGGCTGTGTTACAAAGAACACCATGGAGAAGGCCTAATAAAAAGTAGTGTTTTTTAAAGGGGACAATGCTACTTAGGAGTACATAATATCTGAACAAACAGGCAATGAACAGCCTATAATTCTGCACATTATGCAGTGGCATTAAATATACATATTAGTAAGGTAGCAGATGCTGTAGTTGTGAAATTGCCATGTAAAGTAGCAGTCTCTATCAGCAGGGTGCTCCTCTATGTGAGACTCCTTCACATGTAATGAATAGCTAATTTCAGCTCTACGGTCCATGAGGGACCGGAGGGGATTGGGCAGGGGTAGAGCATTCCAGCAACCAAAAGCAGCAGGATGTGCTGAGATGTGCTTTTAATGGAGCAACGCTTCTGAGCTCTTGGGGGTAAAGTCATGAAGAGGGATGCTCATCTGTTACTTTGTATTGAGGAATTATTGCTGCAAATGGACAAGGGAGCATGCAAAGTGCGTGATGCAGGGGTGAGATGGTGGTATGTTTTGGTGCCTCTTCTGAGGTGGTGCAACCAAAAGATGAAATAAAAAACAAGCAAAAACATACATGAGAAAGGTGAAAGGTACAGAAAAGGTGAGCAGTGTTTTCCCTCATCCTTCACAGAGTATGTGAGGGCACTTGTTGATCCAGTTAATGTTGGTCACAGACTGGAAGATGCACCTAGCAGCTGAATCTGGCAGTCACACATCTCATGGGCATTGTCTTGCAAGAGGTGAGCTAGGAGTTTTCTTGCTGAGAAACAAGATTTTCTTGCTGAGTAAGCAGAGGCCAACAAGCTTTGGGTATTCTGCATTCACTACTGATACTATTCCGTATTATTAAAGTATTTTTGAAAATAGTTGGTCTCATCAAATATTTATGTAGGAAAGTGACCCCACTTAACCTTAAAACATCATCATTGCTTGTCATGACCAAGCTAGGTCTGTGAATCTGAGCTTCTCAGAGATTGGAGCAAAGCATGGAGAATTCAGGAAGCACAGGAGATATCACATGGACATCTGTCCCCCTCTGATCCAAAGATTCAGACTGCAGAGAGGAGGCAGATTTCTAAGGAATTGGCTGATAGTGTTTGCAGCTCCTGATATCCGTCTCACTTTTTATCAGAGGAGGAGGCCTCCTGTTTGACTAAGTAAACAGGAAAAACCAAATGTAGGGCATAGTAATCCTTGCTACATAATCTA
Organism: Rhinoptilus africanus; assembly: GCA_013400135.1. NCBI lineage: Eukaryota > Metazoa > Chordata > Aves > Charadriiformes > Glareolidae > Rhinoptilus > Rhinoptilus africanus. The sequence goes on along the minus strand of VXBO01008603.1, from coordinate 32,993 downwards.
GTCTTCCAGCGTATAGTGAATGATCTATTTAAACCATTTCTCAATAGATAAAAATAACCTAAGTCATAGTCGATCTTCTAGAAGCACAATGCTAGTTAAACAGTTCTTTTTCCTTCCCATTTGACTGAAGTGGGTATGGATGGATTTATTTTTTTTGGCATCATCTTAATTCTAAAAAGGGGACAACTGTGGCATAGTACCCATCTGCTTTCTTCAAATTACTCTGAGGAGAGCAGGGGAGATTTATGAAAGGCATGGGGATGTTGTTGCAGGAGACAAGACTGAGGCCATTCTTTCTAGATGCTTTAAATTTCTTTTGAACTATTTAAAGAAAATAAATCGATAGTCTTCTATGTAAGCAGCCTAACTTTGAATTATTTCAGTTTATTTTGAGGAGACCTTGGATATTGACAGTGTTAATAGTAAAAGACCCAGTTTTCAGTTCACAGTTCTTCATCATTGCAACAGAGGCTAGATACAGAATTTGACTCTGTTCTGTTTCTGCCTTTCTTACTGTGATAAGTGAACTATTATATTTGTACGGCTTCAAATACTAGCAAGTCTCTTGATCTGAGTATCTTGAGCAACACTGAAAACTAGTTCATATGTAATCTTGTGTCTGTCTTGCTATTTAAGTGCACTGTGACAACACAACCTTAGGTATGTGTCAATGGTATGATGTAATGCTCCAGTATGTCACTGAATTTAATCTTAATTTATTCTAAATCAGAAAATAATTTTTAATCATTAGTAATATCGACAACTGGTGTTAGAGGCATGATTCTTGATCAACTTTTCTGCCAGCAAAGTGTACCCTCTGTCTTTACCTACATCTGTTTCAGAGTTTGTATAAATATTCTTGAGGAATGTGGAACGGTCTTCCTTTTTTTCTTCCCAATTATGTGTATGTAGGTTGTGACAGAGAACCTTCTCTTACTGCAAAAGGTAGACCTGTATGCATAAGACCTGCATCAAAAAGGAGATTTAGTACCACTACAAGACCAATGTCTAGTTGGAGATAAGAAGAATCAACAAACAACATTGAGTCACAAAATTAGTCAGCAATGTAGTTAGTTTTGTGGGTTGGGTGTCGTGTTTGTCAGCAATCCTAACCCTTGACTATTTTAGTAGGCAACCAAAGCTAACAAAACAAGGCACTAACCACACTTCCACAAGTACACCATCTACCAGCTTATCACAACCTATTTAACTACAACTAGTAGCATTTATCAGAAGCTGAAGCCCAAAAAATAAGTGGCAAGAGAACTTGTGCATCTGGAAGGGAGAGATTTACATCATCATTGCATGAAAGCAGCTTGTTGCTTAGCTCACTGGTAGGTAAGACACTTGACATCCTTGAGGTTTTTGTCTCCTGTCTCCTTGGTTTTTTTGTCTTCCCGCAGCTCACTGTAAAAGTTAAATAAATGATGGTGGCTTTGTAATTGTTTCCTTTCCTCCTGTCAAAAGGTACTTCTAAGGTGTTCCTTAGCTTGCTAGTTAGAGTTAGAAATGTTATTACCAGGTATGCTTTTTGTTGGGGTCCTCAATCTAATAGCTTATGTACTGTAAAATTTGGTCTGGGGGCCAAACCATAGCATGCCAAATTCCAGTAACTTGCTTAATAAATCTAAATGACAAATTATATCATGTTTAGCTATATAATTTGTCCTCCTTCCTTAGATTGTTTGTTTTCTTTAATTTATCCTGGAAGCTTTGCTTCCTTGATTGCACAGTTCTGTTTTTTCCTTCTCCCCCTCCCTTTCCAAACTCTTCACTACCTCTCTCTGGTGTTGTCTAGAAAGTTTTGATTTTGTGGGTATAAGGCATGAGTTTAAAAAAGAAAAATCTCATGCTGTGTTATATTGTTCATCCCTATGCATGTTAGCAGGGGCTTGGATAACATATTATGTACTAACATACTATCTAGAATCTGATTGACGGTCAGAATAACTGTAGCTTGTTAAAATTCTGGGTGCTGCAGGTTAGAGATAAGTATTCCTAAGAATTTCTGGGCTCTGGCAAGGAAGACCTTGCTCGTTTAAGGAGAATTGGTATATGGCTTTAGAGGAAGCGGTGAGCTCCTAAATTGCCTTTTTAAGAAGATTGCATATTAATCTTACCTGCATGGCTTGAGGAGCATCTGTGTGCTCTGAATGTGCTAATGTTGGCTTAGTCAGTAGATGAACGCGCATCAAGCTCCCTCTCCCCACACGCCTACCCTTAGTTATTCCAAATGCTTCCTGTGCATGCAGCTCCCAGAAAACAGAGGTGCCAAGAAAATAGGGCCTGGGAACAGGCATAATTTTTTGTTTGTTTGAACTAACAGATATTTGTATCTTACAAATATAAAAAGATATGTGAGCAACTTACGCTCAAAATTGTCTGTGCCTTTGGAAATCCATTTTTCTTACATGAAGCCTATTCATTTTGCATCCCATGTCTGGAAAGAGGTATTGCGGGTCTATACAGAGGGGTACTAGTACGGCGAGTTTTACCAGCCAGTTTTGAAGATGGTGTGCTCTAGTCAGAACTTACATATATTGACTTGATTTCATCAAGTAATAATTGAAACAGTGAGAAGTGAATTAGGATCTAGCCTAGTAACAGTATGGAAAAACTGTGAATTACAAGGACCCGATTTCGTACAATATGCCCACTTGTTGTGTGAGTTTAGGCTGTGTGCCTAGTGTTAGCAAGGATATTCTGGTATCTAATATAAATGACCTTTGTGAAACCTTTTAAAACACTTTTATTGTTATCACAGTAGTTCCTTGGGACTCCAGCCTGCATGTGGGGCTCCACTGCAGCTGGCCCTGGGCAACGAGAAAAAAGTTGCTTCCCCTAATGTTGGCTTCAGCTATGCAAGGGTGACTCACTTGTGATGTTGGTGGTTTTTTTAGTTTTCATCCTGGAACCCTTTCAACACTATGGTTTTAGTGGCTTTTTCTCTGCTGCTTTGTCAGGAAATACTGAGTTGTACTTCATTATTTTTGCTGGAATCCCTTGTAATGCTCTGGTGACCAGAGGAAGTTGCTGAAAACATTTGTCTTGCAAAATTCACTGTCCAGAATGAACTGAGCCCCTCCCAAAGTCTTACGTAGCAACTGTTGTTTCTACACTTAAAAATATCTTTTTCTCTTTTTACTTCCACTTTATGAATAAAACAGGAGAGTTTGGTGAACATCCTTACTCTTGCAGTAATGCACAAACATTTGTTAAAATATTAAAGCAATAAATTTTTTTTTTTGTAAAAGCAAAGAATTAAATCTTTGTGAATATCTAGTACACAAGTGGAAGAACAGAATCATAGCCAAAAAGAAACGGTCTCCTTCACTTTCAGAGATCTTCTTATACCGTTTTTCATTTGGCTCAAGTGTAGCATTGATATCTTATTTGTTTTCCTCCCCTTTTCATACAAAAGAAAATTAATTATTCCACAACTAGTAATGGAAATGAGAGTGGCAGTTTCCTCTTTTAGGCCAAGTATAACATTTACTGATGGAAGGTCAGTTTAATTTCAAAATTACATTGGCTTGCACTTTTCCATAGGTTAATCTTAAACTGTTTGAGTGCAACCTTAAATATCTTGATCAGCTGCATGTTTTGTGCTGTTTGAATGACCTAAATACCTTTTACTGCAGGATGCCTGTGTTTCAGACATCCTGTGCTGGGTTTTCCCAGACCGTAAGTATGGCTGTGGAAATCCAGACACACTCTGTTCAGGAAGTAGTCATTTTCTAATCTTTTTAGAATCTCTTCCCAAGCTTATATCAGTGGTTGCTGTTGTCTTGCTTTTTAGGATTTTATCCACTTCCCATTAAAAAAAAAATACAATGAGAGTTTGATCAAGCCCTTATCAAGAGGATGAGAAAGCAGTTTTTCCTGATGATAAAGCAGTGTTATGAGTCAAGCAGGATGTAATTCTAAAAAGTTTTTCCTTCTTGCTTTCAACTGTATTCTGATCCCGCTCAGTGCTGTTCTGTAGTCTGTTAATTGAATTCCGGTTGTCTTTGAAAAGCCATGTAGGTCTCCAGTTCAGGTTTGGGGCTTTTTAGGAGTAGCTAGGATCAACCACTAAGTGATGATACCTGTTTTAAGACTTACTGCTGCTAATCATGCTTTATTTGTAAAAGCCGAGCGATGTTGAAACCTTACAGAGGCACTGTACAAATTAAGTCTAAGATGAACCCTAATTTAAGGTGATAAAGTGAAGCTGATACAGCCTGTATGACTTCAACAAAGGACGTGTGGTAGCAGCAATAGAGAGTGTGAAAAGTGCAGAAGTGTAGTTGGACTGACAGATGGAAGCTACAAAACAAACAAAAAAATTGGATTAGACTGGGTTCTTCCTCTGTTTCCCTTAAAAATTAGTAGGTCTTGCTGGAGTTTTTCTTCAGTCTCAGATGACTTGATTACTGTTACTTCCTTTTGGTGGAGACAGATGATTCTTAGTTGAAGGTAAGCCTTTAACTGTAGACATATAATACAGAAAATAGATTATTTTATCAATAAGACTGTAAATAGCAGTTTTAAAAAATGACCGTATTATATCTGTTTGACAGGCAAGGCATCTTCTGAGTTGCTTGAACAGCTGATAGTCTCTAAATATTTGCTTTCATGAATGCGACCATCCTATTTCTTGTTGTGTTCCTTTAAGGATATTTTAATGAAGGCAGGAGGTTTAATCTGAGTTTATTTGGTTTTTGTTACTCTTCCTCATTTGGAGCCACTTTCCCATTTCTGATGTTTACACTTGTGCTGTAGCAACTAAGCATAATGTCTCCCTGCAAATGTGATGCAAAAACTAACTAGCAGTAAAAGCTGAAATGGCATTACCTTGGGAGATGGATAACAAGGGCTATGGGGTGAACCTCTGCTGCCTGCTTCCTGCAGGAGGCATGAGAGCTTCTGCTTACCATAGTAGGCAAAATTCCTCCTCAAAAGCTAGCAAGAAATGTCATTGCACTGATCCTCTGAAGATTGGTCATAATCAGTCTTTGTTCTTGGGCACCCTCGTTGTATTCCTAGGGTGCAGATCTTTGCAGGCTGTTAGCATGTGCTGCTGTCTCAGTCTGTTCCCTTTGCAAAAAACAAGGGCCTGTGAAGTTCACCAGCAGACTGAAGGTTTGTTTATAAAAGTTTAAATGTAGATTTGTAATCTGTCTTAACCTCTTGTTTCCAGCTTCTGTTATGGCTGAATGTAAACTTGAGTCTGATGCTGGCCTACATTTATATTCTATTCCAGTTCAACTGTAAAGATTTTAGTGTACATTATCTGGGTAGTCTGAGCAGTGTGATTAGTTAAAAGCTCAGTTATTTTGGAGTAGCTCCACTTCCAGCAACTTTCTTGAGTATTAGTTACCGTTTTTTCCCTTACCCTTCATTTTGAATTTACTTCCAGTTTCTCTTCAGCACCAATGTAGTTTTGATGACTCCTACTTCACACTTTTCCTGCAGCGAGCTGCAGTTTCCCTCAGCTCAGCCTATTTTTTTTGCATTCTTGATTTTCTTTTAAATACCTGTCACATGATCTCTGTGGGTTGTGTTATTAGAAAAATTATCATATATATAAATAAATCTCCTCTCCGCTGATGCCTCACTGTAATCTGTACTCTTCTACCTCTCAGCTTCAGGGTTTCCAGGCTCACATCGGGATTTCTTTTTTATTCTGTTTACTGGTGCTCTGGCAATATGTTGTACTGAGAGAGAAGCTGCTAAACTCTTAGCAGAGAGGAGCAAAGTTTGTTTTAAACTGATGGTCTTTTAAAAGAAACAACAAAAAAACCCCAACAAACAACAACAAAAAGGCTTGGGTTGCATACCTAATAGAGAGTGGCCTGCAGCCATGAATTGCTAGCCTTCTTGACCTGGCAGGAGTCAGTCAGCATTGATATTTACAGCAAATGCTTGGCACTACCTTAAACCTTTAGTTGAAGAGACTCATCTGCGTCTTCTTAGCTTCTGCTTTGTAAGCCATAAGCATCATTTGCCATGGCATCCTTGGTCACAATTTGAACATCACTGTGCTAGAGGTGGGGTTCTAAGTTACAGCTGTCTGGAAGGCATTTTTTTAACATATCTCTTACTTACACCAAGATGTTGCTGCTTTTACTTTGCCCACAAGCTAATGCTGCAAACACCTAGAACAGGGAATATCCATATTAAATAGGTTGGAGTACAGATGACTTTCAGGTTTTGCAGAGATGTGATCTGAGGCTGTGAGCAGTGCCAGTTAGAACATCATTCTGTAGTTAATATGGGATTCCTGTGTGGTGGGTTGCAAGTTGTTTAACCACAGGGGTAGCACTGAAACCTTGAGGGGACCCTTGAGGCCGTGCTCGTGGGGTGCATGTCTTGCTCAATGCCTCCACCTCCAGACAGCATGAGCTGCTACGGTCTGCATAGGTCTTAAAACAGTCCAGATCTGAGGTGGCTGTTGTGCAGGGCAAGGCATTTTGCTGTGTTATTTGCTGTTTGAATGGCCTTTTCTTTAGGGAAGAGTAGTCTGGATGGATGGATGCCATCAACAACCTGTTGAGCAGCAGAGATGTGATCAAGCTTTGCATGAGGGGTTAGTGGAGGTATATAGTTGAACAGTTTTCAAACTAGAAGGTTTGGGCTGCTGAAGGAAGTCCTGGAAGATTTTTTTTTCAAAATGCAACTGTTGAATTCAGTGTTGAGGCAAATAAATCTTGCTGTTCGAGTCACTAGCGATGTCACCATTAACAGCGTCCATGTTCTTGGATGTGCGCCAGCACTGCTGAACTTTAAAGTTGTTGTTAGAGTGTGCATGTGGAGTTACTAAATGCTACTTCCACTCTCTTGTCCCAAAACACCAAATTCTGACTTATTGCCTTTATGAAAGGGAGTCATGGAATCAGGGCATTTTTTTGTGATTGGTCTTCTGTTAGTGTTTTGGTGCATTGATAATACCAATTTTATTCTAACTGGCAGTGCTCTCAAACATGTGCTCTTCTATATCCTGTCCATTATTACATACAGTAAACATCTTAGGTGCTGCTCTTGTTAATTAATCTTTTTTGCTGCTCCTTGTTACCTTTGTACCAGCATGTTTAAGGTACTATGGGTAAGTATTTTCCATTTTAAATCAATGTTTTCTCTGGTTTATAAGTAGGCTGTTAACATTAGCTTCAGGCAGAGTGGTGGCATGCAAAGTTTTGACTTCATAATAATTTCAAAGGGTGTTGTTGATCAGTTTTTAGAGTGTTCCAAAGTTCAAACAGAATTGAATGTAGGATACTACTTTGCCATCTTAAAGGAAAACCACTTGTTAAAAGGCAAAATTTGAATGAGGTAAACATGGTTTAGAGTTCTGCTTGTCTTGGGAAAAAATAATGCATCCACTGATCTAAGTTATGAAAAAATAGCTAATGGGCATAGTTGGAAACTACTTTCCATAAGTATTTCTTCTTGTTGTTGTTTGGTAGGCAAGATGAAGCGGAGGTGTTTTCGACTTTACACAGTGATTATATGTTTGCCAAGTAATTTTGTAGTCTGAATAAATCTCAGCTGGTAGGCTTGCAATTTAATTTAAATGACTATTAAAGATAGAGGGTATGATTCTGATTACCAATGTAAAGTTATTTAGGGGACATTACCTGTGTAGGTCTTGCATGCTGGAGACTCACGAGCTCCCAGAATAAGCTCTTCCATTTTTTTTCTTCGATAAGTAACCTCATCTGCTGTTCTCTTCTTTTGTGAATGTAAATGTGAATGCATTTCCTTGACTAAGAGTATATACATGGCTCTTGTAAATTACTTGGAAAAAGGGTCAGTGGATCAATATTAAGGAACACATCCACTTTCCAAGTACAGTTGATACACACATTATCCTAGAAATAGGAAACATGCTCTCATGGATGAGGAATGCATAGTGTTCTTGAAAGGTGCATGGCAGTAAGCGGCAGTAAGCTACTCAAAAGCACCATTTTTAAGTTTTAGGGTAATTCTGTAATCCAGTTCTGACACTCTTGTATGTTCTGTAAAGGGTAAACAGTATCCCATAGTGATGCATGGTTGCATTTCAATCAGAGATTGGAAATGCAAGTATGAACTTACGGTGATTTTTTTTTATCTAGTGGAATTCTTGATGGCACAGATATATTTTTAATGTATGCAATGCAGGTTTGCATTTTTAATACATTTTGTTAAAGTACTATTATTGCATGTCATAAAATTAGCCTGCTTTTTTTTTAAGCTGGTAATGTGTTTGTTTTGATATGTTACTGGTACTTTTGAAAAGGTAGCTAAAAGGTTTATTGAGAATGAATTATGTTCTTCAGACAAAGTTTACTCCATAATAGCTTGCTGTATTGTTGGCTGAATCACAAACGAATGCGTCTTCCCTTGAGTGAGAGGTTTTTTCTTTATTTTTTTCCTGTGTCTACAGAGCAATCTCAGAATTTTGGATTCTAAATTACTAAGAGAAAAGAAAACAAGGATCTAAAATTTTAGATTTAATTACTATTTATTGATAATTTAAAAACTGTATTGTACTCTTATTTCCTTGAAGCACATTAACATACAGTGTTAGCATAATTCCACCCCGCCCCCTCTAACATTTTACCTGGCTTGTCCTGATAGCTGTTGTTTATTTTGTTCTGTATCTTTTTAAAATGCATCTTTGGACTTGGGTGTATTGGGGAAGATGCTTTGTAACACCAGGTGACAGTAGAAATGAATTAAGCTTGTGAGATACCGTTGGTGATGCTTATTTAGTGCGGTAGCTTTGCTGCTTAGCTCATTGGAACAGTGGAACTCACTACTTCAAACTTTGTTTCTGACTTGAGTAACTAAAAGCAAATGTGGTGCTGCTTCTCCGCATGCTGCTGTCATTTCTCCTCTGTAGTGACTTACAGTTTGAAGGGTTTTTTTTGTTTTATTCCAAAGTATTTATTCTTTTATAACAAGTGTATATACTTGTGCTGGCAAGTACCTACATTGTAGTAATGTGAATTTTCATTTATCAGGCGGCTTTACAGTCCCATAATGTTTTTAGTTAATGGATCAGACACTGTCAAACATATTTTGGCAAAAATTGCTTCGTAAAAATCACTGACTTCTTAATACTTCTCTCCTGATGGCACTTTGGCACAGTCCCCTTACAAAAGTACGGCAGCTGAAAACGCTGTAATTTTTTTTTGGCTGTTAAATGATTTTTGCAGTGTGTTTGAGGTGAGTGTTCAACAGAAGCAAAATCACTTTGGGAAATAAGCTTCATTTGATACATTGTCTTAATGCTCCAACTGCTTTTCTAAATGCATTTTTTGCAGAATGCAAAGCCTGTGTGCATTGGAAATGTCAGCAGAGCTTGAATTACTGGTCATGTGCCAGCTTGAAAACAGTAAAACATTTTGAACTGCAGCAGCTGAAGGGAAAAGGTGAAACATGCCTGCTCTATAAATAGCTTCTGTAGTGAACACACGCCTTTCAGCCTGCAACTCTTTTGTTGTATTTAGATAGTAGTGAACCAGCTTTTTAGTTTAAAAGTGAAACATTAGTGTTCTTGGGGCTTGGTTTTTTTTTTTTGAATGGATAAATATTTCCAGCAAAGGTTTGTAACTTAAGGAGGAATTTTCCCTCTGAAGGGAAATACCTATATGGAGTGAGGGCTCGCAGCTTCTAGCTGAAGAGACTTCTGCTACTTTGGATCTGTTAGTGAAATCTCATTATCTTCAAGTCCCTGCACAGGTGATTCCTTTTGCCTTCTTCCAGGAGCATTTAACATCTCTCTTCTCAGCAAGCTATAAATTACTGCCGGTGAAAGCTTTCTAGCAAAGCATGGCACATCAGGTTTTTACCTGCCACTAACTTTTCATACTTGATTTGGAGAATATTTGGTGATTAGGTTTACAAAGATTAAGGCTACGTCTGCGGGAGGGGAACATCCCCCCCATGCCGAGTACTCCGCAGTGCTGGGGCCAGAAGAGCAGGTGGCATTTGATGTCTGGTACTTTAAATTATAACAGCCCTACCAGGGCTTCTGAGCTGAAATTTCCTAAATTGTTTTCCCTGGTGTGTTGAAACCTTTTTAAAGGTCATATTTACTAACAACAATTTCTTTCTTTAAACACACAAGCAGAAAAAGAGAAGGAAAAGTGTTTCATAATTACCAGGCATAGACACCTCTGCAGCAGTTAATGCAGAGCTTCTACATTTTAGCCTGCAAGGGCAGCTGATATTTTTATTTAAACCCTCTGTAATTTAGGAAGGGTAGGTTAGGTAACTTGTCTGTATTAGTACTGTAATTGTTCAGTGTTTGTAGATGTTGTTGCTTGTAACATGAATTGTCAAAAAAATCTCAGTGGAGAGGGAGGGAGAGCTGTGTTGTGTCTGAACAGAGTAGGGACTTAAAGGCAGGCCTCCTGTTAACTCTGAGTATTTGAGTATTTCTGGAGAAGATTTTAACTTTTTTCAATGCCCGAATTATATACTGACAAACTAAAAGTTGTAATATTGTTGGAGCAGCTGATTGGTTTTTTTAATTAATAGGTTTAATAGAAAATCTTTCGTTGGGTCTTTTTCGATCAGAATTAATAGGAGTTTAACTACTTACTGAGAGCAGGAAGGAGTGGGACCAGGCCCTTTCAGTGTTCAAGCTTTTCCTCAGTTCATAGATGAGAGTTTTATGTATGCTTCATAGGAAAGTGATATTAAAAAGAAAAATCATCCGTGCAGTTTTTTTGGGACCATCAATTCAACTTTCACTTACTGGGAATTAACCTGAAGTGGAGCTGGCTAAGTTTTAACAAAGCCTCTTTTTTTGAGAGAAGGCACTTCCAGGCACATGCTCTGATGACTTAAAAACCAAAGGGAAAGGCATCAGGAGGAGCTTGTGAAGAGAGGGGCAATTCCACTGCTCTTCTCTGTGAGCCAAGAGGAAGACTACTGTGTGCTCCTGCGCTGGTTCATCCACCTCCTTCCTCTCTGTGTACTCTGCAGCTTGCTGCTTCTCAGCCTCGGCTCTTAACTGCTTTGACTGGTAAACATCCTCTTGCGAAGTCGAGGTTAGTCTGTGCATATGACCTTCTTCAGGGTAGAGTATCAGAGTACTGCAGCTGAATGTAATCCAGACAGCGATGCTGACTGCACAACCTGCTCTGAAATGTACAGTGTAAACAAATGGNCTCTCCTCTGTAGCTATCATTTACCAAATAAATGTTTGTCTTACTTTCAAACGTTTATAAATGTTGTGATGGAATAGCAAAGAGTGCTTGCAAACTAGCTTTTTACCGCTGCTTTTGATTTTCCTGGTGATGAAAGTGGTACATATGAAAGAAAGGGTTAATATATGTAATTAAAGCAAGTTCTTAAGATATATCATTTCTCAGAAATAGATTATGACATTTACTTTTTTTAAAGAAACATTCTTAATGAGATACAATATTTTACTTACTAACTTCTCTTTTTTCCCCTGCACAGGTTTCCACTTGAGTGGCACAGTGACAGAGCCTGCAATGCAATCGGAGCCAGAAACTGTTTGCAATGTAGCTATCAGCTTTGATCGTTGCAAGATTACCTCAGTGACCTGTAGCTGTGGAAACAAGGACATATTTTATTGTGCCCACGTTGTGGCACTCTCTTTATACCGGATCCGCAAGCCAGATGGGGTCAAACTGCATCTTCCCATTTCAGAGACACTCTTTCAAATGAACAGAGACCAACTACAAAAATTTGTACAGTATTTGATCACAGTGCACCACACAGAAGTTTTGCCAACTGCTCAAAAACTAGCAGATGAAATTCTTTCTCAGNGAAAAAATGAGAGATTTTCCTCTTAGTTTCCTGTAACTTGAGGAGCTTTTTAAAAGCAATTGGGGATACAGCATTTTGGACTAGACCTGTGGATATATTTTTCCCCACCTAATTTTCATGTGATACTGCTTCCTACAATACACTTTTCTTGATTTCAAGAATACTAAATCAGTTTTGGACTTTGAGGGACTGTTTTTATATATTTACATTATAAATAGGGTCCATCCCAGATTTTATATGTGCTGTCTGTTCAAGTCTTATACTGGTATGACATAAGAAATATGGTTCATATTGCCATGCATCATGCCTCTGACTTTATGCTTGAGACAGAATTAATGTCATGCTTGCATGAAATCCAAAAGAAACACCCAAATTCTGCTATTCAGTGGTAATGTATTGAGAGACAAACCTGGGCAGAGGTGGATTTAAGTCTGATCATCTGAGTTTGAGACCTTGGTTCAACAGGGTTCTGTGTTGACTAGAGGCATCTTTGCTAAAGCAAACATCTTCCTTACGGTGTACCATTACTTCTTACAATACATGAAAACCTAGCTCTTTTGTATTGTGTTTTATTATGCTGAACTGAAAACA
>VXBO01008603.1:253-13499 GCA_013400135.1 Rhinoptilus africanus | reverse complement strand
GCGTAACATTGGGTTTCAGTTTGGGGCTCCTGACTCAAGAAGCTGGATGTTGATTTGGATCATACTTAGCTGTGGCTACTTTTTCTTGTTAACTTGTACCAAAGTAGGAGTGGAAGCTGGCAGGTGTGTAAGGTTAGGAAGAGAACAGTCAGGATGACAGATTATCAAGCAGGTTTGTCATATTGGATCTGTCTTTTCTTAAGTATGAAACTTTCACTTAAATGAATTGATTGGAAGGTCAAACTACGTTCCTGAGAATTTGAGTGAAAATAGGAAAATCATTGAAAGAATAGGTGAGGAGTAAGGGCAGGCTTGTTTGCATATTCATCTCATATTAGCATTGATTATGTGCACAGTGAAAAAGAGTCTGCCTCTTATTGGTGTAAGGACAGTGTACTGAACAGCTTCATTTTTACCTTTTAAGCTGTACTGTTTCATTCCTGAGCGTTTATTGCTGCTGTTGCAATCTCTGCTCTGTGAAGACCTGCGTGAATTTCTCCAGACTTTCTCCCATTCTGTGGTTCTTCCAATTCACAATATGAGTCACTCACCAGCACAAAGCTACATGCAGATGAGCTCAAATTTAAGAGGAAGGACCTGGGAGGAAGCAGTTTAAGGACATTTGTCTTCTCAGAAACAGAGGTACCTGTATTTGTCCAGGCAGATCTAGGTACATTCTCTGCAAACGTTAATCTGTAACGTGTATTAGGAGTGCTGGTGGAGGCATCCAAGAAGGAAACATGCATCCAAAAAATTGCTTTAAAATAAAATCTCAGAGTACCTGGTGCTGTTCCTTTATATTGTAAGTTCCAAAGGGCAATTAGAGGTACAAGTGAGTATGTGTTAATGTCAACTGAATGTATTTAAATGAAATTATGGGGATTTTAGTGGAAAATTGTAGGGTAGGGTAGGGCTGAACAACAGAACACAGTATATTGCTGATCTACTAGAAAATGGAACATTTAATGTTAAAGAAGATGAGTTATTAAAAACATGATGGTATCTTTTGTATGGCTCTGCTTAAACTGACAAAATTGAGAGACTAGTTGCAAAAGAAGAATGTAGGAAAAGGCAGGTGAGTTTCCTTTCAAGAGGGGTGAAAGTGAAGAGCTCCAGTGCTCAGTATGAGAACTGTTTAGTGAACTGGAATGGGAAGTAAATAACAAGGCTAGCAAAAACTAGAGAAATTTCAGAAACCCAAATAGATTGATAGCTGCAAAATAATGTGCAAAAGTAACTTATAAAAATCAAATTTTTAGGAAAGGTTTTTCCAGATATATTAAACATGGAAATAAAACTTTTTATATAGAAAATAGTGAGGTTTTGTTTTGAGACATGGAAGGTAAAAATAAATGAAAATAATGCATGCTAGTCTGTACTGGCAAGGAAGTCTTTTATCTACCACACACAAGCAGACTTTGAAACTTACTGATATATAATGTTTGTGAGACCTGGATTTTAGCTGGAGAGGTTAGATACTGTCAGCAGATAAGTTTATGCATTTGCTGTATGTGGGAGGGAAAGAATTTTTTGAAAGTTAAAAACTTGTTGGGGGTTTATTAACTTTCCTCAGCAACTTAAAGTAGCCTGTCTTGTCTTCATATTTTCTGTTAGCACTGGCTGCTTCACAGCAGTTGCTGTTTTTCTTTGCTGAACAGGTGTTCTATTCCATCCAAGAGATCTGAAGTTAAGTATAAGATGAAGTGATTTATGTTTAAACTCTGAATTGTTTGGGGAATTAAAGGCGTAATAATATTTTTGAATCATTATTTTTATGATCATTGGTTTTATGTAATTATTGTTTAAAATAATTCTAGCATGCTAAGTTTATAAAACGAGTTACTATTCTGTTGTGAAGCAGCGTCCAACAGTATTATAGGTGGGTCCAGTTTCTAGCTGGGACCATTCAATCTTTGTGTAGCACTCAGTAAGTCATGCTTTTCATTTGTAATAATTTTTCCATACCTTCTCCTTAATGCTGCTGTGGGATAACACTTAAAATTTAACTGATCTACAGTGAGTTTGTATATTTACATTAACAAGATTATAAAATGAAGTTCAAAAAAGCTTCAGTATTGCTGTGAGAAAGTACTCCTGGCTCTTGTGATCCACTCTTACGATACTTCAGAAATAAGGATCAGGGAAACATTCTACTTTCTGCAGTTTTGACCCAATTTCACTGTTGATCTGCACCTGACTAGTTTGCAATACAGGCAATTCTTAGCCCATTTTTGTCAGTGCTCCTTGCTTTGCTTCTGCTTATTTTCTGAGGTTAAGCTGTCCATATACATCACCAGTTCTTGAATGTGGTTGCTCACTTTGGAAGCAGTTCTCTTAAAATTACTCTGTAAATGATAAAAATTTTTTTTTGAATGCTTCTTAGAACTCGGGAGTTGATTATACTTAACATGTAACCTGCTATGACAATAAATATAAAAGGCTGTTATCCTGTTTTCAAATTTTATTGGGGTGCTTAGTGCTACAGTTGTGCACACTATTCCTGCTTTGTTTGCTAAGATGGCAATTGAGTAATTTTAGTAAAAAAGCATGAGTAAGTATGTATGGCTGTATCTGTATACTGAGTATAAATACTTTATTTATTGTATATAACTGCAAGTACCTGATTTCAAAGACCAGTCATGACAGAAGTTAAAGCTAGAGGTTGGAGTGAGATTAATATGCTAGTGTCTATAAACTGACAAGGTTTAATTACAGGTTTCAAAATTTAGTATAATTATACCATGCTTTTCACTTTCATAGTTCAGATGTGAACTAATTTATCCTCATTACACCCCTCTAAAGCATGTAAGTAATACTTATCCCTAGTTTACAAGTGGGGAAGGGGATTTGGTCTTGGTACCAAACTGCACCGCAGAGATTAAATTCAGGGCTGCCCATGTTCCTCTCGCAACCAAACCGTTGATCTGCTGAAGCCTCGCAGTGCCCGTTGGGGCTGTCCCACACCCTGAGCAAAGCCACCACCTTTAGCTTCAACCTTCAGCTCTGCCTGGTGTGGAGCCTGAGCCTTCCTGCCAGCTATTGCTGGGGCTGTGCCTTGTGGCTCCTGAGGCGGCTCCCTCCCGTTGCTTGTTCAGATAGTTCTTGTCTACTCACCTGGTCCCATGCCTTCAGAAGAAAAGTGTCAGTGTAGAAATCCTTTCTGTTGCCCAAGAGTGATCTGTGTTTGAGTGCGAGAGGAAGCAGGCTAGATCCATCGGTGTTCACCTGACTGTAAGCGAACTTAGTGATCTTGGAAAGTGCCTGCTTGAGAGACATGGAGATGGTTGTGTCTTCACCCCAAAACAAGAGTGATGTGGGCAGGGGAAGCTGGGGCTTCCCCAGTGGCACCACTAGGATGCAGAAGGTGGTTTGGACTCATGCCTGATTGGGCATGCCATCTCTGTGCCCTGTTTGTCCATGGCTGTTGCTGAAGTCTGCCAATGGTGTAGGAAGATCAGCGAATTACAACTGTAGGTGGTGCTGGTTACATGTATACTGAAATTTCTTTATACATCTCAATTAAAAATGTTGATTGTACCAAGTGTAGCTTATATAAGGTGCTGTAAGGAAAAATCACTCTGAATCAGCCATACCTGTAGTACTGTGCTGAACAGCATTGTAAAGCTCAGACTGTCCTTGACTTGATGTCGTCAGCTTTTACAGTCGTCTAACCTGCTGGCATGAAAATAACACTGGTGTAAGCACAGCGATGCTGGGCCCCTGGAGAAGGTATATTTGAGATCATGCTGTGAGTAGAGGCCTTGGTAGGGGCAGTGCTGCTGGCCATGGGCAGTGGGCGCCCTTGTTCTTCTAAAGGAATCCTGTTGTTCAAAAACCTGGGATGGCTTTGTTGAAATTTAACCTTGTAGCACAAACTGAGTGATGAGCTTTTGATAAAATGTAAACAGTTACGGAAGGAATCTTGGGTTTTTTTCCCTAAATAGGGAAGCTTAGCTGAGGAATCTTGGGCTATTTTTAATTCAATTTAAAAGCCATACCAAGATTATTTAAAGATAAATCTCCGATGAAAGGAGGGAAAATATAAATGTCTTTTTTATACTGGTGCTTTTATATACTTTCTTTTCACAGGTCTTTTTTCTGTGTTTTAGAGCAGTGAAATATTTAAAATATTTGCAAGGTGATACTGCAAACCTGTGTCTGTACAACAGTGGCACTGCTTGTTCTCAGGTGGTTTATTTCCCTTTCTATCTTGTTCTTTGCAACTGAAGACTGACCAGTATGTATTTCATGTAGCTGACTGGGTTGAAAGCCCCTTAAAACTAACATACTAAAGATGGAAGCACTTGTAGAAGAGGCGGCTTTTTCAGTCCTTGGTTTATGTCTTGTGAAACACAGTTATGGTTTCTGTGGAAGGCGGAAGAGTTCATTCGCATTTTTGAAGACAAAATTTCTTACTAATCTAAATATATATGTGTGTATATATTTAGCACTCCACAGCAGTGGAGTGTTCCCAGCTGTAGGCTCTGAAGTTGGAGGCAGTTTAGGAAATTGCTGAGCTGGAAGAATTTTTTTTATTCTCTCAGCAACTAATAGACAAGACGTCTTTCTGACCCTTTAAATCTTCCGGTTGTATTTTCATTGAATAAAGATTCCAGCATTCCTTGTGACCACTTAAAAGCTACATGGCAGAACTGCAATTGTGAAATGAAGACTTGAATCAATAGAACCAGTGTTTAATTCCTGTACATATGGAGAGTTGTAGCTATCTTTGCTTTTCAAGTTCTCAGGACTTCTTTTGAAAAAGCAAGTTTTTACAAGTCTGACTACATAATTTTCCTTCCCTGCCAGTATCCTTTTTTGGCTATAGAGGTAACATGGACTTGGATTTAAAAGTGATAGGTTGTGTAGCATGATTCAATTTCTAACATCTTTTCAAAAACTAATGGAGATAGAGATTACACAGTTGCGACAAGCCCAAAATCAAAATGTCAAGTTAACTTGAGTCATCGGCGTGCTTAGAATACCTTGCATTGGCATGGTGATGCACTACCTTGAGTTGTTTCCCTGGCGGTCTAGGTAAGTGTTTTTCAGTCTTTTCAGTCTGAATGCTATTTTTCAAAAGTCCAGTGAAGGTGCAGGCATCTTCAGATGATGCAAGAACTTGTTTTAGTTAATTTTGTCAGCCTTTAGAAGAGGCCACTGGTGAAAGATCACTAATCTCAATTGCAAAATTTGTATGACAGCAGTCTGTGGCCCAAGCACTGCCTGATGTAAATCTAGTCACTTCAGTTCACACTAATTCTGATAGAGTTGCTCTGAATTGAGTCTGTGCTGATGACATTGACTATGTAAAAATGCTCCTTTGGAAGTACCAGTCTTACACAGCTGTAACTCTTACTTGTGATGGAAATGCCTTTAGTGCTTTAAGACTTTGGATTTGTTTGGGGATTTCTTTTACTCTTTGTTTAGCTTTGCAGAGCCATCACAGCTCAGAGGCACCGAGGTGATGAATTTCCTCATGTTCATCAATAGCAGCGCTCACTAGCAGTCACTTAAACCTGAGCAAGATTGCTGAAGGTACAGGAATTACACAGGTGTTTTGGGGAAAGTGGTTTTAACATCACAGTTGTAGAAATACTATGCAAAGTCTAATTTTCCTTGTAAAAGCATTCTAATATAGCTGCTGAGATGGAAGGAAAAAAACTCGCCTTCATTTTAATGTTTGAAGATGTTATTTATTTAAATACCTTTTCATAGGCTGTAATTTCTAAGTGCTTAAGACTACCGAGGAGAAATCTAAGTGTGTTTTAAAGAATGTTTAGATTAAAGCCAAGACATCCAAAACAGGACAAAACACAAATCCAAAACCCTCTGCAGTAGTCCTCCCCCTTGGACCCAATCTTCTTTATACAGAACATAATGATTTCTCTCCTTGCTGTTTGCAGGTGCTCCTGACCCAACAGCGGGTGCTAGCATAGATGATGAAAACNCTCTGAATTGAGTCTGTGCTGATGACATTGACTATGTAAAAATGCTCCTTTGGAAGTACCAGTCTTACACAGCTGTAACTCTTACTTGTGATGGAAATGCCTTTAGTGCTTTAAGACTTTGGATTTGTTTGGGGATTTCTTTTACTCTTTGTTTAGCTTTGCAGAGCCATCACAGCTCAGAGGCACCGAGGTGATGAATTTCCTCATGTTCATCAATAGCAGCGCTCACTAGCAGTCACTTAAACCTGAGCAAGATTGCTGAAGGTACAGGAATTACACAGGTGTTTTGGGGAAAGTGGTTTTAACATCACAGTTGTAGAAATACTATGCAAAGTCTAATTTTCCTTGTAAAAGCATTCTAATATAGCTGCTGAGATGGAAGGAAAAAAACTCGCCTTCATTTTAATGTTTGAAGATGTTATTTATTTAAATACCTTTTCATAGGCTGTAATTTCTAAGTGCTTAAGACTACCGAGGAGAAATCTAAGTGTGTTTTAAAGAATGTTTAGATTAAAGCCAAGACATCCAAAACAGGACAAAACACAAATCCAAAACCCTCTGCAGTAGTCCTCCCCCTTGGACCCAATCTTCTTTATACAGAACATAATGATTTCTCTCCTTGCTGTTTGCAGGTGCTCCTGACCCAACAGCGGGTGCTAGCATAGATGATGAAAACTGCTGGCATTTGGATGAGGAACAGGTCCAAGAACAGGTTAAACTCTTCCTTTCCCAGGGTGGATACCATGGATCAGGGAAGCAGCTCAATTTGCTTTTTGCAAAGGTGTGTGTTTGAGTACTCTAAACCTTCCCTTTTTTCTCTCCCCCATTCCCTAAGCCAGTCTGTACTTGTTCAGTCTTACTCAAAGTCCTGTTGTTCTGAAACAAGACAAAGCCTTGGGAACATGATGGCAACTTAATAATGAGTTGTGCAGCAATGAACTGCAATCTGATGTGTCTTGAGATCAGTTTAAGGATATGAAGTAACATTTCAGCCATCTGCAGCTTTGCTACTCTCTTCCTTCCCACCCCCAAAATGCGGGAGAAATCTGTAGAAATTAGTCTTGCAGCCGTTTACATGATACTCTTGTGGATTACTTGTGAAAGAAGTGTCTTTAAAGAATTGCAATGTGATACTGAAACCAAAAATCGTTAAAATTGGGGAGGCAGACTATTTTTTTTCTACTTAAATAAGAAATGTAATTTATATATGATGTGAAATTTTTAACGGTGGAATACTTAACACTGCAGCATATTGTCTGTACTGTGATTTCTTTGTGTTTTCAAGTTTGTGTTAAAAGACTCATTTCCTAGGTGCGAGAGATGCTAAAGATGAGAGATTCAAATGGAGCGCGCATGTTGACATTGATAACAGAACAGTTCATGGCTGACCCTCGTCTGTCGCTTTGGAGACAACAAGGAACTGCAATGACTGACAAGTATAGGCAGCTCTGGGATGAACTGGGTAAATGCATAGACTTCAAAATCATTTAGGTGTTCATGTGTATAATGAAGAAACAATTACATATTTGAAGAGAAATTTTATTGTGGTACTAGGTAAACCAGGTTAGATTTTGCTGCAGTTATGCTTTTTCAGTTAAGGTTGAGTGAAATTGAATTCCTGAGCTACAGCATGAGACTATTGCAGTTGGAGGAGAGGAAGCATGGTATGAAACAAGTACAACTGCAACAGTTTGTAAGCACCTGAGTATCTAAAAAGAATAAAGCAAAAAGTGGAAACGTTACCCTACACAACTGAGGGTAAGTATGTGAGCCACTAGTGCTAAACTGGAGAGGTTAAGGAAGAAATCGATTCACAACTAGAGAGCAATAGAAGGCAAAAAGAGAAGATTCCTTAAGAGTATGAGAAGACAGCTACAAGGGAAAGTAAAAGTGCATTGCTGAGCAGGAAAGGAGATCAAATAACAGAAGGTTAAAACAATAAACACTGCTTTACAGGGAAGGTCAGTTGTGACCAGATACAGGAATTAGGTGTACAATGGAGAGAGGAACACAGGCTGAAATGGGAAAGGGCTGTTTAAACTGGTAAGGTTTGAGGACACTCGCTCAAGTGTTCCAGAAAATACAGTTTTGAACTGCTGCTTCAGAAGTTCTTGAAATTTGTAGGAATTTGTGGTAGGAAGGGGAAATTCAAAACAACTTGAACGTAAACATCAACAATATTTTAAAGGTGGGTAGGTGAGTGGAAAGAATACTAAGTAACCAAAAGCATTGCTTTCCTAGAATAATGTACTGGAACAAACTACTAACCAGTTGGTGTGTTAAGGGTGTAGAAGATAGAAGCAATAAAAGACAACCTGAATTACTTAAAATACAGCGGTAAATCTAATTTGTTTCTCAAAAAGATAATTTTCTGAGTGTGTGAGTGAAGGGTTTAATCTATATCTTAGGTGTAGTAAGTTTTTGGATGCTGAATTGGAGACTTTCTCAAAGCAAACTGAAGGCATGCAGCTTAAGTGGCATCACCTTATGGTTCATGTGCTTTCACTCAGTCTGGAAATACACCTCAAATTCAGATTAAGGGAGTCTGTCTTGGGATATGTTCTTTTCCATATTGCTATGACTGACTTATGTGGCATGGAACATAGAAATAAATAAATATTAAGTAACAAAAAAATCAAAAAACCTTACAGGCCCTATGGGACATTTTGTAAACACTGCAGAGAAAAGTGTCAAAGACCATAATGCTCTTCGTATATTTTAAAGGTCCAAAATACAGTTAAATGAAATTGAAAGAAAAATAACGTACTTCATTTAGAAAGGAAGCAACAAAAGCAAAGTGTAAGTTTTTCTCTGTTAAAGGTTGAAGATGACCATGATTGATTGCGTGTTGACTTGTGGGCTAAGACAGGATATAACCTGTTCAGCATAAATTATGTTCACTCTAAATGAAGCATTAGGCTAATAAAGCATTAGCTGTCTAGTTGAGATTACAGATTTCTGTGGTGGAAAGCCTTAATATTAGAGCAGCCAAAGCTCTGTCAGAGAATGTAGGTACAACTTCTTGTCTTCAAGTGTAACAGCCTTTCTAGTGTGTCATTTTTATGATGCCTTTGCTTGTTGGGGAATAACAGTTTTTGCCAAGCAGGGCACATGCTTAGCTGGACATGTATGCAGCAAAATTGTATCCCACCATACTGAAAACTGAAGGGTCTCATGCTTCACTGCTTATGTGGGTTGAGCTGGTAGGTGGTGGGAGAGGCAGAAATGCGTTCTCCATCTGTTACCCTGTAGCAGCATTACCACAGGCTGCTAATACATAAAAGGTTTTGTTGAGTTTTTGTAGTGGCTTCTCTTCATGTTTCATCAGTTTCATATTAACTTCATTTCTTGACAGCATCTGTCTGAAGGTAGAGGAGGCAGAATCACTCTGTCTGCAGCATAGAATAAGCAGTATTTCAGATTAATTGAATTGATTAGTTTACCTCTGTTTAATCAGAATTATAGGTGCCACTCCCAAAAGATGCAGTGCAACCACCGGTCCCACCACTACTTTAGCTGCTGTGTTTGCAATCTGAGGCAGACCCTGTTGTTTCAGTCCTGAACTGCTCTGCCTACTCTAGCAGTATCAAAATACGTTGATCGTGTACCATGGTTTCAATTGCAAATACACTTCAGTCACTTCAGGCGTGCAGTAGGCAAAGGGTAGAATTTAACTTCATTCTTCCACGTCTAGCCTCTGTTCATGTTGCTAAACTGTCCAATTTTTCCCCACACCAGTAGGATTCCTTCCACTGGTGCTTTGCAGGTTCTTCCGACGTTGTAATTAATTGGATGAATCTTGACTCCTACATTATGTAAAACTTAGAAGCTGCTGTCATGTTTTTGCTAGGATTTGCCTTGAGTTTCACTCAAATTAAACACATCCCTTTTCCCAGATGAAGCGTGCAGCTCAAAGGAAAAAAAAAAGTGGATGTGCCAAAGTTGAAGGAGACTTTAAGGGAGACCAGGGTTAGAATAGCAAAGTGCAGAAAGAAGAGCAGGATGGCCCTGGCAACATATAAGCAGTGCCAGTAGTGGCAGAGAACTCAGACAATGGGTTTAAGGGAGTGATATTATCATTATGTTCTAAAATAATGTTGCCTTCCTGTCTTGTCATCTTTAGGATGTCAGGAAACTAAAATATCAATAGAGTGGGACAGGCTTTTGCATACTTAACTTTTAGTATTATCTGTTCAGGGTAATCTGGGAGCAGCATACATGTATATCTTAAAAAAAACCCCGTTATTTATGATCTCATTTATTTCATAGGTAGGTACCAATTTAGCATTGTAGTTATGGAGGATTTTAGGACATAAAAAGTATGTAAATACAGACTCTGCCCAATAAAGGCTTGCTTACTTCCCCTGGTATGCTGTCTGCCAACTGCTAGGCATATGGCCACTTTGTCTGTTCCGTCTTGGCATAGGTTTTTAAGCACACTTAAATAACTTCATCTTTGTTCGTTGACTAGGTCATTTGAGCCTTTCATTAGGACTTAACTGATGCTTCCTGTCTGACATTGGGCATTGGCAAGGGTACTGGAAAGACATACTGGGCTCTCATCAGAGTTCCTGCTAAGTCTATGGTAAATTGTTGACTTCAGTAGAAGTAAGATTGGTTTTGAATGTTTGAGGCTGCTAAGTTAAAAAAAACCCACCAAAAAACAAAAAAGCCAACTCGCCTAAACCCCACAAATACTTCACATCCAACTATGAACATGGTGATGTTCTAATACAAAGTCCTAATTCTGTAGGCAATTTATGACTCAAAAGCCTCAAGTTAGCAAAAAATCCTTACATGTAACTAGCTAGTTGTTTTTTAAAGTCTTTAGATCAGGATGAAGAATATAATAATTATTCTCAGCAGATTCCCCTGTTGTACATCAAATAATGGGGTTGAGTTCAATGCTACTTATGGAACTCCAAAGGTGTAGTATTGGGAAGACCAAGATCACAGGACAAAGCTATAAGGCTTGCACATAGACTTCTCATACTAGACTTCTCATACTAGAAGAATTTAGATGCAACTTCGGGCATGCACTGGTGAATGCTTCCAGCTTGCTACAGTAATATGTGAATGCACTTTGCAGAGTTTAGAGCAGTTGGAATTCTTCATGTTGTTGCTGTTAAAATGGTGTCTCAGTAGGTGAATTTCACATACTGATCTTGAGGTGTTTAACTCCTTGGTGACCATGGTTGAAGACTTCAGTGTATCAGAATGATTAATTATCTGAAGCCCCTTGGTTTCCCTTTTTAATTAAATTGCATTGGTAAAATGGGGGGATATGGAAATGCACAGTAAATGTCTGCTGATGCCTGTTGAGCTGGGGTCTCTGATTTGAAGAAAACGTCGGTTAACCCTCTCTGTAGTCTACAGGGAATAAATGGACCATGCAGTCTTCCTACAGCAGTAATTTGTTAATATTCATCCATGAAAAAATAAGTAAAAGTTGCTTGTTCTCTACAAAAGTGAAAAGATTTCCTTAAAAAGAGGGGACAATTTGACTTTGTGCCCCGGCCCAGGGACTGTGATGGCTGCGAGGCTCTGCTTTGGAATTAGATGTTCAACACTGCCAGATGCCAGACATCGGGAAGAGGCTGAGTTTTGTCGGAAAATGGGATCTGCAAGTTAATTGGTGTTTTCTGCAGGCTTCTGGCNTTATATCCTCTTGCTTTCCTTCATGGTGAAGAAACTCCACGTAATTTGCATGTTTCAAAACAAACATTTCTGGTAGATTTCCCACATTTTGATATTTAAGAGCTGCTTAATGGGGAGCAGAGCTGGATTTTTTTAAGTCGAGGATTGGTTTCTTGTGGAACAAAAATATGATGGCTGTATCATGGAGAAGAGGGTTTGTCCAAAGAGCTCTTGCAAGACAGGGCAGTGGATAAAATTGGCGAATGTGTTCTGGGTTTCTGTAATGCTGATCCTGGTCTCTGTTGGTCCCCTTATTTTATGATGCTGAGGAGAATTTAAAAGGTATTCTTTACTTCCAGCTGGGTAGTCTCCATGTTTTAATGCATAAGCTTCTCCTTTCTACTTCAACCACTTACTGGTAGCTACAGTTTTTTAACTGTAGGAACCTCTCATGATACTGCCATGACCCTCATTGATGGGATAAAGCTTTCCTGGGTGACATCCTTAAAATCCTTTCTGTTATGCGTACTAAATAGGTTGTTGTCATAAAGGTATTTCCTGAGTGGAATAATATGTCTTTGCCTTAGTAATTCTAGTAATCTTCATAGTTTTTCACTAGCACTTTAGCACTTTCCCCTGTTGTGGGCTGCTTTTTAAATCTTGGTACAGCCTGATGATCTACTTTGAGTTCACATTTGCTGATACTTTGTCCACTTTCTCAGCGTGGTACATTTTTGTGATAAAATTTAAAACTAAAATACTTGCAAGATCATGTCGTGCAGAGAAACCATACAGTGTATTTCCTGAAGGATCATACCTAAATTTTTATTAGTAACACTTTGTTCCTCATCTAAAACTTAATTCTAAGTGTTGAGTTTAGGCAAGGAATCATTATGGATTAATTAAGAGAGATTTTGCCATGAGCAAACTAATGACTGACTGTTAAATAATACCTTCTTTCATTTGGAAACCACTCTGAATTTTTCAGATAAAAGTTTATCTCTAGAAAATACGAAGTTAGAGTCTTTTAATCTTAACTAAATGAAGCTATTCTCCATCTCTATTCCTATCTCAGGCATTCCTTCCCTTTGCAGTTATAGAGACAAACTTGTATGAATGGGACATGCCAGCTGTTCTAAACAGATTATCTCTGCTCAGTACCTAAGTGGAGGGGGGAAAAAAGGACAAAAGCAGCTAGGGTTGTTGCCAGTATATAGAATGCCCCTAGAGAAATAGAATGCCCCTAGAGAAATTCCTTCCTGATGCCAGATTTGGTGACCACTTCAGGGCTGCCATGAAAAAGAATCACTAAAGTTAGGCATTCATTACAGTTTTTGTGCTCTAATATCATTTTGATGGATCCGCATACTTCATGCAATCCCTTTAGGATCAGCTGTACAATAGAAACATTCACATTTCCCCATATTCTACGGTATTTAAAAAATAGTACAGCAAGACTCTAAGTTTCAAATTTGATTGCCAAGCTTATATCCATACTTTCATTACTTCTTTGGGTATCTCAAGTTCTAATTGCATCATGTTCAGCCTTAAAGCTAAGGAGAGTACCTGTCCCTATAGAAAATAAAGTTAACTTCTTCTAAGTTTGGATTGATCAGTTACATGTAGTACATTTCTGATGTTGAAGTGAAAGCTGTAGG
>VXBO01008602.1:214660-256469 GCA_013400135.1 Rhinoptilus africanus | reverse complement strand
ACTATAGATAGTGTGTTCAGTCTAGTATTCTTCTCATCAGCTCCCGCTTTCAGAGATTTCCCCTCTGCTCTTGTAGAGAACACCGTGCACGTAGTGTTTGCAAACACCACCACTAATTATTAATTTGAAGTAAAGAACAGACCTCCCCCTTATGTTTAATCTTTGGCCAGAGCTTGGAACGTCTCAAAAATTGTCTTACAAACCCATGCCCTATCCTAGAGATTACATTAAAGCAAAGCTTTAACAAGGTTTCAGATTCAGGAGACTATAGAGACTGAATCAAATTTCTGTGTACTCTCCCTGGGGTCAGTGACAAATCAACAGCTGCTTGTTTCCATCAATAGTAGTCCGTCTGCTGCTGCTGCAAAAGAGAGACAAGTTTGAATTCTTATGATTCAGCTCAGGAGAGACAATGGGGTGGATGACTGGCTTTACAGATTTTAGACCAGGTGCGTTGTTGTCAGCTAAGCAGAATGGATAGTGCTGATGCTTAATTAGTGTGTACTTGCATAAGTCATGGATCACACAGTAAAAAGGGGAAGAAAGATTTGCAAGGTAAGCCATTCTTTTTAAAATAATCTACGTAATATAGCAACATTATCCTGAGATCAGAAAGTTTTAAAAATAGACTATGTTTGTGCTTCCTTATGGAAGCTGTCATTTAGCTACTGCAATACCTGATTTTTACATGATTTTCTGCAATGTGGTTGTATTTCTAGAAGTCACCAATCCAGGCAAAGACTAATGCAGTAAAAATTTCCACTGGTGATGATAATGAGATTCATTAATATCTCCTGTTTAACCTTTAGGGAATGAAAGAGTGGGAGCTTCCAGAAACCCAGTTATAGTCCTCCGATTCTCAAAGGCCATCTCAAGTTTTAATAATTTATAACAATCTAAAGAATATCCTGTTGGACTCAAAGGGCTATCCTTTCTGTGCTTTTCCCTGTCCTTTGAACACCTGTCTGCTGGGGACTATCTGAAGGAGTGCTTTTCCCAGGACTCTCCCCTAAGAGTGACCTTTCTGCATGGAGAACCTAAAGTGAAGCTAGTAACATTAAAAAACTTCACCAAAGCAAATAATACTGTAGTTAGCCTTCTACTCATATTTATCAAAACTCAAGTGGCCAGGACACCTTAAAAAGACAACACATAGCATGCATTCCTTAAATATGCTATTTCATATTACAAATGCCTTAGTGATTTTTTTTTTTTTTTTAACTAACATCTTTTAAAAGGACAGTCCAAAGCCTGTTGAACTGAATGTCTTCAAAGATTCAAAGTAAGAAGTTCAATGAGCTTCAGATCAGGTTATGAATTTCACCCTGCTTTCCACCAACACCTGGTCTATCTGCCAGGTCTATCTGACAGCCTTTTGTGATACCATTAGAGGTGTTTCTGATATCTCTAGATCACTCTCAATGTCATTTTGAATCTAGTAATATTTACAGGGTTATAAAGAAAGCTATTTTTTGTTAGGTAATTAATTATTAAAAAAAATTAGAAGGCAAGGGGACAGGTCATCTCAACATCATAACAACTGGCTTGCTAAAAAATTTTCTAGGTGCCATAAATTATGTCTTTAATCATATTTATGTGGTTATAAAGAAACTACATAATTTTAGGGGTAAAAAAACCCCACTAATATTGTAAGTCTGAATAGTGAGCAGCCCTAAATACAGACCCTGCTAAGATGTAACTCAGTTTAAACTGATTCAAGCCCTAGATCTACTCACAGCTTACAGAGAAAATGACAGTTTGTCTGGATCTAAATAATTAGGGCATTAGAAGTTCAAATGCATCTCTTAAATTAACAGCCAGTATAGTTTCTGAATTGTTGTATCCATGTGTTCAGAATAGGATTTGTCCCACAATATTCAGGAAACAGCATTCATAAACTTCCAAATGATCTCACAAATACATGATTTCACACAGGCTGTATTTTGGCAGTCTTGCCTCAAGGTGACAGAGGAACAGATAGCAGAAGCAGTACTGCCATCTGAAAGAAATGGGTTTTTTTCTCACCATACAAAGGTGGAAGAACTCACTGTTACTTAGCTGCTATGTGAACACTTAAAAGCAATAAAAAAATCTGAAAGGCTGCATACATTTTGAATTTGCATAACCTTATGTGGTTTGTACATATGTGGCGTAATCTGCATTTCCAACTTCTTTCTTCCCCTTCATTAATATCAACACTCATCCAAGTTCTACTGTCTGTATGATTATCCTGTACAGACAGCACATTCCCTTTTTCCTGTCCCTTTGAGAAACCTCATGGCCCACATGATGGATAGGAAAGCAATTTATTGCATAATTAATAATCTGTGGTTATCTTAAAGTTTAACCTTCCACATCCTCTAATACATAGCTGTATCTCAAAGGCATTTGAATACTCATCTTCTTCTTTTACATTCACAGCAAAAGCTAAAAACTCAGCTCAGCAAACTCAGTGATAGACATCCTTCCACCTTTCCCTTGAAGCAACAGCCCATACACAACTGGAGAGTGAGCTGGAACCTGGAAGTTGGGCACTTTCTCAGACATGTATAGAGACCCTACAAGAGGGAGCCTAAAAGTCAGTCCCTGACGCTTAAAGATTTGACCTGGATCTGAGCATGGTCAGCAGTGTGCCACTTGAGTCAGCTATTTGCTTTTGGAGCCATGAAGGCTAACTACAGACCAGACTGCATTGTCGAGTTATTAGCTGTTGTTCCTGTCAAGTGACTATTTCCCTAACATTGGCACTTGTGAGACGTCATCTGGAGAAATGTGTCCAGTATGGGGCCCCCAGTACATGAAAGATGTTGACATGGTAGAGGAAATCCAGAGGATGTCCACCAAAATGATAAAGGGGATGGAGCACATGAGGTGTATGGAAAGGCTGATAGCAGGAAAGGTGGAGCTGGGCTTCTTTGAAAGGTGCAAAACAAAAGGATGTGAGTTATAATGTCAGATATTCCGGTTAGATACTGGGGAAAGCATTTTTGGATTCTTTCAAAATAAGGGTGGTCAGACACTGCACAGGTTGCCCAGAGAGGCTGGGGAATGATTCTTCTTTGGAGATATTCAAAGCTTGGCTGCATATTACCCTGTGTAACCTGATCTAATTTCAAAGTAAGATCAAACTTTACATGTGGCCCTGCTTTGAGCAGGAGTTGAACCAGATGACCACCACAGGTCTCTTCAAATCTAAGTTATACTATGATTCTGGTATAAAATTGCATGCTTCCCAGCTTTATAATCTTTCTATACCAGCACCCTCAAATCTTTCTTCTCTGTAGATTTATGACAGATCTCTTTGTTTCCTATTGCAATAACTTGTAGCAATCAAAAGTTTTACATCTTACCTCTCACAAGATCCCCAAATTACTTTCTTTGCTACCTACAGATTTATTAAAATATAGACAAAATTCTCAGTCACCTTTTCTTGCCGATAAAAATGTCTGCAAGTTATATTCAATTTGTTTCTAGATAAGCTCTTTGATTGCAGACAAGTCAGCTATGCAGGCTGCCTTTTTTGACCTAATTATATGCTGTAAAATCCAGAGTGCATCTTTTTCTAAATCACAATTGATGTGATATGGATTTATTATCTGCTCCACATACAGAACAGTAGGAAATCAATGTGAACGCAACTTGTTCATCTTTTAATAGCTGATAATAATGAAAAAAGTCAAAGTACTGACTGCACATTCATATTTATGGTCCAAAGTGTGTTCTGTGCAGTGTGGAAGAGTAATAGAAGGAAACTGAAAGTTGTTTGTGAATTTTTAAGGCAAATCATCTGCTAGTATAAATTATTTAAACATTCTCAAAGTAAATAGGGCTAAAAAAATTTACAGCAGCTACAAACCTATCCCTTCCAAATCTTAATTTTCCACATTTTAGTTAGATTTTGAATTTAAATACTTTAATAATCTCCTTTGAGCTCAACCAAAGCTCACTGAAGTAAATGAAAATGTACCAGCAAAAGCAAGGGGCTTNCTTCCCTATGTAGCCCAGAATTCCTTCGGTCTTCTTAGCGACAAGGGCACATTGCTTGCTCATGGATAATTTTGATCAGAACTATTACATTTAAGTTACTTGCATTGCAATTTTTACCTCAATTTTGTCAAAATGACTTTATTTATCGGGAGGGGAAGGAGGTGTTGGGGCAGGGGGCTGGTGGAACCAAGGGGTCTGGGATATGCAGAGAAACTATTTTAATAGATATTAATGAAAGAAATTAATGTTAAGAATGATTCAAATGTGTTTGCATCCTAAAGAATGAGATGTCGTTAGTCAAGCTTGATGTTTTCTGGAAATAATTTCTATGGGAGACAGCTCTTCTTGCTCTTTTGGTCTCATTTTTTTCTTTTTTTCTTTCTTTTCCCTCCTCCACTGTAAGGTTTACAAACACACACCCTTAAAGTCCAGTTTCTTCAGTGAAGTTCTAAAGGACATACCTCTTGATAGCAGTGTTATCAGAGAAATGACACATTGGTAGCTGAGAGGCAGTTGAAGTGTCTCACTGGAAACAGTGTCTCAGAGAAGGTGAAAATAAAGTTCTGTTAGAGAAGCCATCACGTTCTGGATATGGACAATGGAAGAAACACAATATTAAAAATCTTCTTGTTCTGCTACAGTGAATAAACCTAAAAGACTATCTTATTCTTTTCTTCTTTTTTATCAAACTCAAACAGCTTCACAGGTGGCTGTAAGGGAAGGAAGGATGGGGTTGGAGAAGAGGGAGTATTTTAGGTTTTTTGGTTTTTCAAGACCAATTACCTTTTTGATCATATTTTAAAATGTTAAGTAATAAAACTGCCACATGAAATCTGTATAAGATGCTACATAAAAGCTTCTCAAGCTAGTTCTTATTTTTCACAGTAACATAAACATTTGACACTAATTTCACATTAAATAGCTGAGTCATGAAAGAATTAGAGTTTGTGCTCAACTGACGCTCTGCTGATGTGTAGCTGTAAAGAGAATGATAGGCACATAAAACAGCATGAAGGGAAACCTGACATTTATTTTTAAAATATTTTTTCTGTCTAGTTCTGTATCATTACTCATACTATTAGCAAATTTTACATAAATGAAAGCATTTTTTTAAACTTCAAAAGACAGCTTTTGAATTCACTTCTCTGTTAGAAGAAATCTCACATGGAAGCAGCATTTGTGTCCTCTACAATGGCTTTAGATATTTGAATGATTTCAAAGGGTTTTTTTCTAAAAAAAGATCTCTTTAAACATAATGAAAAAAGATCATTTGAAGCTTTTTAATTTCAGTGGGACTATTCTCAAGGACTAATGTCTGCTACATTGGGGTGACAGTTTATTAGTCCCTGATGTAGGACTGTGAAAGAAGTCCCTTTGCTGATAGACTTCTTCCTGCTAGTAAAATTTCACTGCAACAGATAATAGGTATCTTTATTATTATTTTTGGCCGTTCGTATTGTCCATGTTTCTCTAGTAATACATTACAGTCTTGAATGAACAGCTTATACAAGAGATATACTGATCTTTTTGTAGATGTTACTTGACTCCTTGGTCTTATTGATATGTACTTAAATTATCAAATTACTTACATTAATTTTAAAAAGTATTAATTCAGGATGTCTGGGACAAAGAAGGAAGTAATAGCTTCTGGGTTTTTTTTTTGAAAAGGTAGCACACAGATTCTTCAGGCATGATTTCATCAAGATTTTAGTCATGGAGGGTCTTGTAGAGATAATTGATTCATTCTGCTAGCATTCAGTACTGCCTATGGAAGAAGAGGTTCAGTTTAACTGACTCAGTCCTTTTGCTCAGAGAGTTCAGATATCCTGAGTTTGTAAGGACTGAGCTATATTTTTAATGGTTTCCTTTTTCTGCAGATTAGGACAGATTAAGACAGATCCCCTTTGAAGGGCTTCAAACTCAGGTTTCTCTGCTAGAAGGATGATGAAGATGGCAAGACGATGCTGAGTGACTGATGTCACAATGGGAAATATTTTAGGTTTAGAAGTGAACAAAACCTTGTGTTTTCTAATTGTGGCAAAGTCGACCTGGTGCAGGAGAACAACAACCAACAGTCACAGATCTGATTTGTACACATTGATCCAGAGAAAGATTTGAATCTGCCTATTGAAACTAATGCCAGCTGTCTGCAGCACCCCTGGGACAAATACGCCAGATGGAGGTTGCCAGAACAGTATAACCGTGTCCCTTCCCTGCCAATATGTTCCTTTACACCAGTGGGACTTGGGGAAAGCACTTGAGCTAACTATGGCGCAGGGGAACTCCTCAGCTGGGGCTTTCCTCTCCTTTTGTCTAGAAGATGGAATGGGGGGGAAAGAAAGAAAGAAAGAAAGAAAGAAAAAGAAAGCCAGTGACTATATCTCTGCAGCATCCTGACCGTATTTAAGTTATCATCATCATTAGAACTATGGCTCAATAGTGTTGCAAATAGTATTGCAAAGCTGTGAATAAGTTTGTCCTTTGTTCTTATTCTGACAATATTTTCCTCAGCATTTTATCATTTAGTGTAGCTTTTCAGTATGTTGCTTTTATGCTGTTTGTTTTGCCAATAAATAAGATTCCATTATGGTCTCAGTACCATAGCCTGTGATTTGATTGCCGTTTAAATCCTTTATGCGTGATTTCTCTCAGGGCTGTTTTCTGAATTCCAAAATGGTTGCACTTGAATTGCACTTGATTTCCAATTCATCAGGCAGTGGATTGTGTAAATCCAGTGCTAAACATGACCATACCCTACTCTCTTTCTCGTGCATGTGGCACATTCATTCCCTTTCAATGGTAGTGGAGCTCTTCTGCCGGCTGAAGAGCTAGGGACATCAGGGTGTCTTTATCCTTAACCAGTGATGAGGTAGGACTATGTTGGTGGTCATTTGGTCTGATTTAATAGAGTCAGCTGTTAACACAGCCAGACCAAAACCAATGGTTAAAAATGCTTTGTACAAGCTCTGTTCTACTGTGCCCTTCTGGGACCTTGGCTTTTCACAATTCTGGAAGGGTTTTTCTAAGTTTGCAGCTATTTAGAAAGCACAGATGTTGTTTCTTCTTCTCCCTGTCATGGATGCATGGGAAGGGGTAATCTAACAGTGAGTTATTATGCTAAAAAATTCTGCTGTCTGCTTTTAAGGTGCACATCACAAAAAGGCTAATCTTGTATGGATTTTCCTGTTTGTTATCAGAGGCAAAATGGGACTCTGATATTCAGGTATATAAAAGTGGTTTTTCTCTTCTTTCCTGCATTATGTACAGTGAGAGAGACGGATAGCTGCAGTTCTTTACAGCTATCAGGAAAGACATGTTATGTTACCCTGATTGTAAGTCAATAATTTAAACTCAATAAATTTGCTTTTGAATAGGGAGGTTATCTGGCTTGCAAGTTAACTGTACCATGGGTGAGGTGGTGCTCTGTATTGTTATGCTTCCAAAGTGAGTAGCCATTTCCACATCATTTAGGATATCTGTGGTCCACAGTCAATACTGCATTGTCAACTTTTCTGACTTACTATTTAATTATATATAATTACAATTACATATGCTCTGTGTTATCCATGTTTTTGCATTGTCTGGAGCCCTCCATTATGCCAGATCAGGAGCTGACTATAACAAGTCTGTGCACGTGTACTGAAAGCAGTAACAGACTTCTGATAGGAATGTTCTTGCAGGAGGTTAGAAAAGCAAACAGCAATACATTTCCAGTGAGTCTGTCCGATGCACAAACACTTGCCTGGTGAAACTGCCTTTGCCCCATGTTATTGTGAGGAGGGTTAGAAAGCATGGAGAGCAGAGGCTTCTATGAGGAGAACATGTTGTCATTCCTCTGTTCATGATGAATACAAAGCCGGCAGCTACTGGCTTAGAGCTGTATATGGGCAAAGCTGCAAATCTTCTTGGGGACCCCGCAGTCACCAACTAACCTCCAAGTAACAAGGAATGGACATAGATGGCATATTTCTGTGTTTACCTGTTCCTGTCCATTTTCACATTGGTATGAAAGATTCTGTTGAAGTTCTACAGCCTGAATATAAGCCCAGCTGCTATTTCAAGGCAAGAGGCTGCTGCATAACAAACTCACTCGCTGCCGCAGGCTCCTTTTAACTGATTAGTCATTACTGCAAGCAGTATTCAGTTGCACAGCTAGTGTCTCTTGCCCTGTAACAATGGACTTGCCTTCCTTCTTGTAAAGAAAAATAAGCAATCTCAAGGTCAAGTACCAAAGTATATTGTGGTGACTTCAGATTTTGAACACTGTTGGTTGGGGTTTTTTTCCTCCCTGCCCTCCTCCTCCCTGAGTGGTAAGCTACTGGTGAACTATCTGGATTGTCTGTCTCCTATTTCCTATAGGAGACTATTTCCTATTGCTTCACTTTTCATTTTGAAAAATATGCAAACTTCCATCTGTTTCTCGAATACAATCCTTCTGAGATCTATGTATGTATGAGCTTTTTGTGCTGAAGAGGCAGGTTTCTTAGGACTGGGCTTTATGTAAATACATTTTGACATTAGTTTTCTCCATCCACACATTCATCCTCCCTGTATATTGTGTTTTATGTGTCACTCAGAGCAATCATTAAACTTCTGTTGTGTTTGTAATGCAATTGGGCAGCAATTTTAAGTACAAGTGAAGGCAGAGCTGATCAACAGTAAAATCTCAGGTTTCTGTTTTTAGCCAGAGTGTATGTACTTGTGCTCTACAGCAGATGTTTCTGCCTTTGAGGCAATTTCAATGCTGAGCTATTTTAAAGACAGATTATTCTACATGAACAAGTAAATTCATAATTAATTCCACTTTCAACTTTTCGAAACTATTTTTTTGCCACTGAGGGAAAACATGTTACTGCCTAAAATGTAAGCTCTGAGAGTTTCTGTAATTCTTGTTTCATCAAATGACGTTTCAGTGGCAAAGGATAATGTGTTCTGACCAGACATGGCTTTGATTCATACCTAACACTGAGAGGTAGGATGTGAGTCAGATAACTAAAGGCTGTCATTATATAACTGAAGAGAGGCATGTCAACTAGACCCCGTTAGAGCACGTTGCCTAAAAAGTCTGTCTCTCTGAGACAGGTGATGTTGGCAGCACTTTTTTACACCCCTGTCTGCCCATATAAACTGTGTTTATTAATTAAGTCTGGGACAAGACTCACTTAGATTGGAGACCGTGATTATGCAACCTCTCCTCAGAATCATCTGCCAACTTTGCTGCAGTTTCAGGGTACCCTCTTTAGGGTAAGAGGGACCACTTTGCTGAACAGAAATAAGCAACATTGGCCAGTCTCTGAATGCACTTGTACCTTTTCTGGAAGAATATTTTTATGGCTTCTTGTGATGTGGTAAATATGAGTTACAGTGTTAACTTGTGATAGCACTTCCCTGTTTGGGCATTCTGTAATGAAGTTGGCCGAAACTGCAGAATTGCAGAGGGTGTTATCAGTAGTTTAGCATGTGACATCAGCACAAAATGGGAGTGATGCTGATACAAATGAGACTCTCTAGGTTTTAGGCAGTCTTATGTGTTCATCAAGATAGCACAGGCTTAAACATCATCAGATTTGGATTAAATGTTCTGGATAGACAGATATGGAAGGAAAAAGGCACATATGAAAGTGTAGACTGAGCTGCCATTTCAGAAAAAAATTATAAGATGCATCAGCCACAGGTAAGATGAGATGTCTCCGTAGCTCTGTGCAGGGTTGTATCCCAGGGGCAGTAGAGCTGCACTTGAGCAATGCAGGCACACATAGGGCCAGCTGCCCTCAGCATCCTGCCGTACCGACTCAACTGCATCTCTGTTCCAGAGGTGTAGGTCTTTCTTAGTTCAGATACTTGCGTGGAGTGTCACAACACTACAAAAGTATGCCTTTGATGTGAGATACTCTGTTCACATCCTTACAACTCTCACTGCTTTGACTTTTTCTTTCCCTCTTCAAGGCTGAGGTTTTATGTATGCTTTCTTTGTGCAGTTACTAAAGTGATGTGATTATGTTTGCTTTCCTTCCAAGGGTTGTTGCTGTCCAGATTATAGTATCTTCTAATAATTATTATAGTGCAAAAATTATCAGAAAACATTTAATCTGAAGAATGTGATCTTGTGCATACAAACACACCTCTGAATGGGGCAAATGAAGTTTTGGGTCTTGGAATAGCTTATTCTTTCACTAGATCAACAGAAGCTACTGGTGGTGTAGAGTGTCAGCAGTCAGCCCTTAGGGAAGAAAGGGAAAATCACTACTGCTGACAGCAGGAGCAGTTGTTCTGCATGGCCTTATAGATTTAAATTTCTCTTTTCTTGTTCTAGTGTGTATATTTACAGTTCTTGATAATTTGTGTTTTGGAGTTCAAATGCAGCTTCAGACAATACAGCAATACTTCCTGATCATCTGTCTCTTGCTAAAGTATAAAAGCTTCTGTAGTTAATATCATATTTTATCTTTTTATCGTCTTCACAAAATTTTATGTCCTACAAAGAGAAGGGGGGAAGGATTTTTGGACTTTATAAATCTAATCCTCTTTTATATAGGCCACAAGTTCTTTTTCAAATAGATATACCATTATCTTCCATAAACACTAAGGCAGTGTTGGTCCTAATAGTCAAATAAAAATTATATCAACTAATTTAAGTCCCAGTGTAGGAGTTTTGGTGCCAGTGTTTCCCTCCTGAGTGCCATTGTTCTTGTAGAATAGAAATGGGCAAATGAGAAGATAGGAGATGGTGGAATAAAGAAGCAGGAGTGGTTTTGGAAAACAAAAACTGTGTGTCACTTGGCTAAAGCAGGAAGTGACAATCAACCATATTTTATTAAATGTTAATGGAAGAGAACAAACTTGTAAATGCTATGTTCACGTAACCCTAAGTCAATGAATGACTTGGTA
The DNA here is from genome assembly GCA_013400135.1 of Rhinoptilus africanus. Lineage (NCBI taxonomy): Eukaryota > Metazoa > Chordata > Aves > Charadriiformes > Glareolidae > Rhinoptilus > Rhinoptilus africanus. The sequence continues at coordinate 245,594 of VXBO01008602.1, read as the reverse complement.
TCAAAGACTTCATTTTTCATTTCAGAAATGGCTGTCTCATACACAGGATAATCCCTGGATGCAGCCATTCATCCAAATGTAACTTGTAGAACAAAATGAATGGGGTTTAGTCCTTAATAGGAAAGAAAGACAAAAACTGTCTGGAAGTAGCAGATTCCTTCTCTTTCCCTCCCCCCTTAAGAAGAAGCTTTTGCTTTGAATTGCCTTTATTAATTTTGTATTGAATTAAGTACACTTGCAAACTTCTTGTCCAGATTGCTCAAAATGGTATTTGGTCAAGTTGACAGCTATTACAAAAGCCTCTACTTGAGCCCAAATCATCTTTTCATTGCTGCTGAAATGCCTCAGTGACTATGAAACAAAATTGAATAGGTTGCATTTTATAACTATTAATGAGCCTTCTTTCTAGGTATATAAACTGTCAAAAATGGTAAAACATTATAAAAAATCTCTTGCCTATTTAATATTTCTTAACATTGCCAGATCCCATCAGTTTTTGACAATCATTCATGTTATGTCAGTTTTAATGCTGTTGAACACGGTACAGGATTTCCCTTGGCTTTAACCTACTTTTACTATTTATGTCAAGTAACTTTCCTTTAATGTAAATGAAAGCTGCTTTTTCCTCATATACTTTGTAGCTCATTTTTATTTTTCTGACATATGTTAAATTGTAACATTGTTTCACTTCTTGACTTATTCGGTAATTATTTTTGAAGAATTTGAATAAATTAATACGTAGCGGAGTTGTATTTTAGATGAGTAAAACCTAAATTAGCTTGTGCAAATGATAAATCAAGTCCCAATTCCAGAAAGTCCTTGAGAACGTCCATAGTTTTCAGTCCTTAAGTTTTACTTCGGTACTTCGGTTTTACTTCTGATTCATTCCAGTTCACTTCCCTGGTTTACAGCAGATTTAATCTTGAGTTTAACAAAGCATATTAACATGTGCTTAAGCTTCGTTGTTCAAAAATCATGATGTAAAAATAAGTCAAAACAAACCAACATTTGCATTTGATTTTATTTGCCTTCTGTTTGTATATATTCTGATAATATTTTCAATTTTTAGCACAGCTATTGAGGCCAGCAATATGCTTAAAAATTATAACCCAACAATTAAGTTAAAATAACTCCTAGAAGCTAGTTCTTTAAAAAAAGCACATCAGGAGACTCACAAAAAGTTATAGGCGCTCTCAACATTCAGTTGTCTCGAACAAACTACCGAATACTGAATTATGGATTACATCTAATAGCAAAATGAGTAAGCAAATGTTTTAACAGACTACTTCTGCCAGGCTAGCTTTTTCCCCAGGCTTCTCTTAGGCTGGAGACGAATCAGCTCTGGTCCAGAAACTACATAACTAAGTCTGTGTGTTGCTAATTTGCTCTGCTATGTCTGTCTTACCCTCTTCCTGGTTTGGGAGTCTGGTGGGTCAACCCCCTCTCTAAAATGCCATAACTGAAGGCTTTTGTGTTTTCCATACTTTATCTGAAACTTTCTATATATTTAACATTTCTTATAATTTTAAAGATTTTCTGTTGCTCATTGAAATCTGTACCCTGTGCTGCAGTTGGTATTTTTGCAGCAGTGACTGCTTTAAATTTGCTTCATTTTCATTAGACAATGGGTAACAAATCATTATGCTATGGAGTCTCGCTAACAGTTAATGTTTTATAAATACATGGCCATTATGTATTGCAGTATGCTACTTTAAAAATAGCTCTTTTCATATCATCCTTATGGTACAAAAGGGACAATAAAAGGTAATTATGTGATGCTTCACAAATCTGTATTTAAAGTGATTAAAAATTGGAATGATGTTTTCCATTGTGAATCTTCTTAGTAATGACAATCGATAATGAAAATACACAAAGAAATGGAATTAAGTATTCTACATTCTTTTGCATATCCTGTTTTTTTCAGTAGTCTAAATAATAGCTTAGTTTTTCAGTAACTTTTTTTGCATTTATTTCTCTTTCGTGTTTTGGTTAATTACTTTTACAGTGATCAAAGAAGCCTAGGAATCTTGATTTACAAGCGCTAAACTAGAGAGTTTGCTTCTTGCAGTTCTAATTCTTCTGTGATTAAGGTCTCTTAATGTTACCAAAGACTTAAAAGTGCTTGTGAGGCTGAGGTTTACTTTCAAACAGAATGGAAGCTGTGGGAAATATTGGAAAGGCTGAGCACAAATAATTAAGTTATTCTACCAGCAAAGGCTATAATCCTATTGCTACTCTGTGTTGGTTACAGTCTTCAGGACTGTGCACATAAGCTCAGTGTTTAAAAGTCAGATGTTAGAAAAGGGCTTCTGCCAGGTCCCTCCAGCTCAGCACTGCCTGAGGGTGGGATTTTTTTGACCTAACTCCAACTGTCAGGAAATTAGGTGTCTAAAAAATATTAGTCACCTATTGTGGCACAAAGGAGAGAGATTCACATGCACAGAGATTTATCAGCGTGGTCCATAGCTGGTGGCATACATCGACAGTCAAAGTAGCTTTGAGGGAAAGATAAAAACAGAAAAGGAGAGAGAGAAAAGGGAAAGTGAAAGCTATCCCTGGTGGCCATCAGGGGAGAGAAGCAACAAGGTTCACAGCTGAGCACCCCCAGGCCCCGCTCTCATCAGCAGCAACTGGTTTACCAACACACACACACGAACTTCTGTAGTAACTATATGGGTGTCTTCAAGACCTGCTCAAACTGTCAGTTGTTTATGGGCATGATGCTCTCAGTGTTGATGGAAAGACACTTTGGGGGCAGGTGCTGCAGCTGGTTAAGTTGTGTACATGCATTTTATTGGGTCCACTTGAGTACCCAAAGTGTAGGTAGAGGGTGTAAGAAGGGTGACTCTTACAGCAGCGGCAGTTGTTTCCCATAAGAACGTGCCATAACAACAATGGCTTGCAGATGCAAGGATGTGAGAATAACAATGGGAAAATTCTGCCATCATGCTTTGGGAAAACACTGACAAGGTGACTTCGATGAGAGATTTCAGCTGTGAGTGAAAGGCAGGCCTCAGAGTCACCAGTAGAAGGCTCTTGGTGATAAAAAGCATGAAAACACTATGCAACACTACCTTGGGAAGCGATGAACCACCCCAGGGAGATGCCTGTCTCCACTGGCCACAGAGGGATTCCTATTGAAGTTTTTTGCATAGCTTTTAGTTAATGCGAGTTGAATCCTAGTCTATATACTCACATCTAACAGCATGATGCTTTTAATGTGAAGTTATATATCTGCCTTGAAGAATCCTCATAGGCCATGCTCCTGGTAATACTGTATGTTTCTTGGTATACTTATAGCTATCTTTAGCTTAGCAGTTTTTAGTAGAATACTTTTATTTATATCAAAATGACATATTGTGTAAGGAATTGACACTCTTCTAAAATGATCTGAGAAAATGGCCCTGTCCACACTCAGCAGTTGTAGCACTTCAACTGTGCCAGGAAACTGAAAAAGGCCAGTATGCAATAACTGAAAATTATGCCTAAATATTTCAGCAGCTCATGTTGTTATGTCATCAGTTATATCTTGCTTATCCAGGCTTACTCCCATAGGGTTTAATGAACTGCTTAGAGTGGTAGTACTTCAGTCCCATTAGCAGCTGGAGAGGTAAAACAATTTCAGTAGAAGGAATCCTTTCCATCACAGAAATAGTTACACAGGCACAATGCATCATGTAGTGCAGGGCTAAGAAACCATTGTAGGATGATTTACTGACTACAGCACTGGGATTTTTATTCTCTTCCCTGCCTTCTACCACCTGCTGTATCCAGTTTTTAAGTTGGATTCTTCCTTTGACAGAGCATCAGTCATGCAGATCACTATCCTGTTAAGGTTGTTCTGATATATTCCCTTTGTGTGACTCTCTCTCTGAAGATCAGGCCCTTCACCCAAGTCTACAAGGTTGAAGAACTGCCTGCTGTTCTAGCTGTCATCTCAAGTTCAGGAGTGAAAAGACTAGCAAGAATAAAACTAGTCCCCAGGCTCTTTAACATACAGTACCTCAAGTATAGTGAACTGGCTTATCTGATCCCAACTCTTGTACTGCTTATCTCTGCTTCATTGAAGTGGCAACCCATCTTTTGATGGGTGCTCTATTAATCCATAGTTCATACTACCCCATCACAAACCTACAAACACACAGACCTTATTTTTCTCTACTACTATCCAAAAGGAGGTTGTAGATAGGTGAGGCTTGGTCTCTTCTCCCAAGTAACAAGTGATAGGACAAGAGCAAATGGCCTCAAGTTGTGCAAGGGGAGGTTTAGATTGGATATTAGGAAAAATTTCTTCACTGAAAGGGTTATCAAACATTGGAACAGGCTGCCCAGGGAAGTGGTGGAATCACCATCCCTGGAGGTATTTACAAGAAGGGCAGACGTGGTGCTTAGGGACATGGTTTAGTGGTGGTTTTGGCAGCATTAAGTTAATGGTTGGTCTCATTGATCTTAAAGGTCCCTTCCAACCTAGACGATTCTACGATTCTATGCCCACTGCAGTTGCATCCAGGAATGAAACTGACAGTCAGATTGACATAAGCAGTAATCCACATATCAAACATTTTTATGTGATTTGGTGGCAGCTTCTGTTCCCAAGGAGTATAGATATTCACTAGAACAGCAGAGCAAGCACAGTAAGAGGTGCTTGATGACCACAGTGAGCTTGGCTGGTTTGTCTGAAATGAGTATCTTCAGAAGTCAGTATCTGTCTGAAATGATAGTATCTTCAGAAGTCATGTAGTAACGCTTCCTAAAATGTTTTTGTCAAATAGTTATCAGTTTTGCAGGTATAAGCATTTAACAGAATAATGTTTTTTGACAGCTTAACTAAGTTTGAAAGCATCAAGCACCAGCACTTAGATAATGACACTGGCAGGAATGTTTTTACTGCATTACATGCCAATTAAATTACTGATTTCATAATTATAAATCAGCATGTTACAGTGGATAATTAATGTTGTCACACTCAAGCTGAAATACTTTATATAAGCATAAGCCTTTCCTCTGTTGATTTGCTAATTCAAGAACCAGAAAATATTGCATATCATCTTTTAATATTTGAATACATATCTTTTAGGATTTCTGCTCCTGCCTGCAGCCATAGCAGCACACTGTGCTATATAAAGGCTCAATTTAACGACTGTGGACAATGTTCAGAAGGGATGTAATGATCTCCAGGGAGAGAACTGTTTATATAAAATTAAGACTAGATTTAGGGGCAAAAAAACCTCAAAACACTTTAAAATACTTGTCAGATCTATCATTTTACCAATAAGAAAACCTGTTAGAAGGAAAGGTGGTTGGCAGCTCACAGTAGCAAGGACTTGGTGCAGAAAGTTTTGTTTCTTAATGTGGAGTTGCTGTAAATTATAAAAGAGATGTCAGAGAGGTAGTCTTAGAGTAAGGTCTTCAATCCTATAATAATGAAGCATAATGTCCCCGGTTTTCTCGTCTAATTGAACTTAGTTGTGGTCAAGCTGATTGATTTTCCATTGATAAATCACAGAAATAAATGTGTAGAGAACCTGACCATAGAACAGAGGGCAAACTATAGATTCTATTGTTCATCTTTAAGAAGAAAATAGATTCTGATAATATAGAGTTTTTCTCAAAAATTAAAAAGATGATGGTATTTGACTATGTATCACCACAGTAATTCTACCTGTAACCACAGATGTGTTCTCTTGATTTGGGAAAGGAAGGGGGAGGCCAAATCTTAAGGCCATTCCCATCTTCAGGGAGTTTCCCTGAAGCTCCCCTTCACAGCTCCCCCCACCAGGAGAACACTGTCAGAATAATGGACTTTCTCTGCAGAAGCATTTTCCAGCTCTCTCTTGTAACTGGACCACACTGAAACCAAGAAGGCTGAGGTGGTGGGGCTACAAGAACAAACACAAGAACAGGCTGCCCAGAGAGGTTGTGGAGTCTCCTTCACTGGAGACATTCAAAACCCGCCTGGACGCGTTCCTGTGTGATGTGCTCTAGGTGACCCTGCTCTGGCAGGGGGTTTGGACTAGATGATCTTTCGAGGTCCCTTCCAACCCTATGATTCTATGATTCTATGATTCATTTATGGTTTAAAATTAAAGACCCTCTTGCTATTAGCCAGATATGGGGTTCCAGCCTCTGGTCTCAGAACTGTTTATGCCTCTGCTATTCAATATTGTTTTATTAAAAGTATACCACAGCGTCTCTCAGCATGGGCATAAAAAAATGAACATTACATGGGCCTATCCAAAAGTGCGCATTCTGGTCTGTAAGAGGATCAGGCATGAATGGGAACAAAATATATCACAAGTTGCTTTACGCCACCGTTTGTCTTCACCATCTACAACTTCCAAACCATCCAGCCTGCAGCATGCCTATAAAAATTGCTTTGCTCTTCCAGCTCTTTCATTTCTTTAGTTTTCTTTCTTTGACAGATTAGAGAATTCTGGTCATAAATGCTTTCCTGGTTGCTCAATAGAACCTTGAACCCTCCAAACATTAGGCTTGAAACCATGGAACCAAGGGACTGCCCAGTGTACATGGCAGTGGAGAGTGACATCTGCTGACAGAGTCATTCATATTAACACCAAAGAAACTCAGAGTAAATACTTTATGGTGTTATATGACTAAAAGACGTGATTTAATCATTTTATGTCACTATGATAAAAGTGTATTTATTTAAAGAGGTAAAAAGTGAAAATAAAACTACTCTATTTCAATGTAGTTTTTCAGTACTAAAGTAGGGAAAAAAGTTATATTCTTGCAAAATGTCTATTTTATAATGGAAAGGTAATCGTGATGCTTTTATGAGTAAACAGGAATGATACAATGACTGATTATTCTCAGTTTTCTACATACATGTACATTGTATCTTTTTGACATTAATACACCTTTGAAACATTCAATTGAAAGAGTTATTTCTGGGTGGTTTTTTTATGCCATGAATAATTTTGCAATCTACAGTTTTTAAAATAAAAAACTAAAACTTCTTTTTATTACTGAGACAAAAGCAATGCTCCCTTTATAAATATGTATATACACCAAAAGTTAATCAGTTCACTGTTCTGGAATTAGCTGACTTGTTTGCCTTGGTATGTCGCCAATTAGCAGGAACCTAGGGATACTGTCAGCTGACAGCTGGAAAGAGATCCCAAGCTCTGCAGCATACGGTTTGCTATGTTGTACAAAACCCTGAGCTGACGGTATTAATGCTTTAATATTACTTATTAGAATTTTCATCAGCAATCTGTCTGCTACTTTTTAATGAGCAAAGTATATTGCTAGAACACTGCAAGGAGCTCTTTTCCTCAAAAATATATTTATTTTGGGGTTTCAAAAAGCAGCTTTTTGGTTGGTATTCCTAAAAAGGTTTGGTGAGGAGAAAAACAAAACAAGAATAATCACAATAGATATACAGAATGGGGACAGAGGGGAGGATAAGGTAGGCATTTTACTGTCCAGGAAACCGTAATTCAGAATGATTTCTGAATAGAACACCTTTAGAAGATTATTAAAGGCACTTGTTAATGAGAATATAGTTTTAAAAGAAAAATGTATACTTTTAGATTTAAATGTTCATTATTTTTGATAGGGTTGAACTTTTGAGGTACAAAAGTAGATTCAAATTTTTTTTTCAATAAGCAGTTGTGAATGGTTGACTTTTTTCTAGCATAGAATATACACACACAAATACAGTCTACTGACATAACAGGTACAGTATAAAAACACAGTTTGCTTCTTTTAAGATTTAGAATAAATCATAGTTGCTTTCTTAGTGTATTGAAAGGCTGAATAAATAAAACAAAATCATGTAATAGGATCAGAAAGTTAAGACCCACAAGAGTGAGCAACACTGAAGGTACATTATTTATTTTCCACCCTTAACGTTATTCTTCTCTAGAGGAGAATATATTCTAGAGAATATATCCTCCATATATCCTTATATGTATTTATAGAGAGAGGATGCAACTCTCCTTATATTTTGTATATGACCCATAAGAGCAAAGCTGAAGTTGCACACTCCTGAAGTCCCTGCCACAACTGGGAAAGAGCAGCCAGTCAGAACCTATGGCATGGGATGTGGCTGGAGTCATAAATATAAAAGCTCCATGAGAATTACACATAAACAGTTCAAGATTAGTATTGATCTATTTTTGCATTATTTACAGTTGCCCTTGAGTCCATGTGCATAGTTTTAATGGAGCTTAGCTGCATTAGGATTCAAGCTAAATATCACATTAGAAGCCCCCCCAGGGAGAAAAGCTTTCTGAGTACAGTAATAATGGAAAACACTTATATGTGGAGTGATAAAGATGACTGTATAACCTCCTGTGTTGGCTGCTACGTATATTAACGCATGACTGTGCAAAGTAATAGATATTTGTTGATAAGGTAGAAGTAATATGTGTAGTTAAAGGACTAAAATTAAAATTGCCACATTTCTTCCTTTGTCTGGAGAAGTTTCACTACTGAATTAAAACATTAGGAGGACAATAATAGAAGTCAGGAAAAGGTTTTTTTCCCAGAGAAATTTGAAAACAAAAGCGTGATGGGAATGAATGACCTTGTAAGTTTCACGAGCTTTAATAGGCTCCTGCTGGCATTGCGCCATTGAAGGGTAGATAGCAACCCCGCTGTTATCATCAGGGATTGCAATCACTGTCACAGGACTTGTCATGTGCTGTCTGCGGGAGCAGCAGCAGAGTGCAGATTTGAAATCAGTGTTATCTGTCAAGAAAGACATTTCTCTGTGAGTTGGAGTATTTTGAAACGTACACCTCCCTCAACTGAGTTTTGGCAGTTTGAGCACATCCACAAGCAGAACTGCTGCATCAGCACTTTCCCTGAAAAACACTACACAAAGGCAGGGAAAATGTATCTGTCCTATGCAAGGAGGAAAAGACCAGATGCATAAGTGCAGCCAGTGCTCCACAGAGAAAGTAAGGTTATGTGAACTGGAGATGTGGTGCTGGCACCTTATTATATCACTTTTTTCCAGGAATGGTTTGTGAGCTGCGAAGATAGCAGTCAGCAGAGCAACCTGCCTCTTTATCATATCGTTCTCACTTACTCGGGATAGTTTTCCTTCTCAAGGTATGTTGGCTTTAGGGGGCAATCACTGTTGCAGTAAAACTAAGAGCAGCTCCAGTTTCCTGGGGAATCTAATACTCTGAGTTATAGGTACAGGAAAAAGGCAAGTTCAATACTGGGTAAGAGCACAGGGCTTGCTAGCATGGGATTCATTAATTGTTTTTAATAATGGACTGTTTCTGAACAAATATGTGTAATACAAAACAGTGAAATCGTTAGCTCTGCATTTATAGCATCTTAGCTGAAAAGCAAGTAGAAGACAGTAAGCGAACAGATCTGCCATTTTACTCAGTAGCACGATGCAGTTGGTATGAGTGTTCCTATAACGGCCTCCCTTCCTCAAACCTTCCAACCCTGTCGTTCTAGTCGTTCTAGTCCTATCTGTGTGCCCTACCTTTCCAAATCCTTGTAGCCTGGGACTTTGCTCCCTCCAGACCATAGACTTTGATGCATTTATACTTCCTGAAGATTAGCTAGGAAGGAGATAGTTGAGTATTTCAGGATTATTTTTTTCATTTTCATTTTTAACACAAAGTCAATGATTATGAGTGAATGTAGAGTTTAGGTATATTTGAGACTGCAAGCTATATTTAATATTTGAACACTCACACTGATACTTTGGAAAAAGATTCAGATCATGTTTCAAAAACTAAATTTAAGCATTCAGATGTAAGTATGCAGATGAACTAGGTTCTAAGCTCTTATTATTGTCAATAGCTCAGTAGTCACAGGCTTAATACAGTCATCTTAGAGAGCTACCAGTAGGTGTTTATAGCAGTCAAAAGCATCAGCACTGGTGTAAAAATATGCCTTCTCTGGCTGCTCAGCCTCTTCTAATGCTGCTTGTTAAAGATTTCACCTGGTACCAAAGTCCAGAGGGACTAGCCATTGCTTTCTAGGGCTACTGATAGGTTTCTATTTTTTGACAGTGCCAAGAGAAATGACTGATAAAACTCAGCCTTCTTAAAGAGAAGCTATTAGGCGATAATATGTGAGAAGAGCTATACTATTGAGATATGCTGCTGCAGGCAAAACAAAAATCCATTAAATGTAAGGGCTCAAGAAAAATAACAGTTTATCCTAAATAAGCTTGTCCAGTACAAAAATGCATTTTTGTCCATATTAAAAATTAACTAACTGCTCATAAGATTTAATCACATTTTGTGATGTTTGAGTGTTCTCTGATCAGCAGATCTTTGGTGCTTAGTCTTCAAAGAAGCTGGATATCACGTCACCAAGTATTTGGGTAGCAAGAGCACTGGGATAAAGTTGTGCCTGTGTTCCTGGACGGAGATAGAGAAAGTAAAGGAGAGACATGATAGGAAAAACAGTCAAAAGGCTGCCTATTACTTTTAGGTAAGAGCATCCTCTTCTGTTTGGCTTAATTCTGATCCCAAGTGCCTAATACCGTGCTGAAAGACAGTGAAGGAGGAAAAGGCTACAGAACTTATGTATGAAAGTGATATCTTTGACTTGAGACAAAGCATTCATTTTCCGCAAATTGGTATAACAGCACATTTGTGCCTAGACACATTTGTGTTCTGCTCAGAAAACCTGAAAGCATAGCCATGGCTATACTGCTTCTTGAGCCAGCTCAGATGTTTCTACATCACATTGTCCAACATAGACAACTCCCAAATTGTCTTTAGGCAGGAAGTAGATGTCTATCTGTACCCTCTGCTTAGACAAGCCCCTTAACTTTATGCAAGTTTTCTTTCCTGGAAACCACATCAACATTTTACTTGTTGCTCCATTCTGGATAGATACGGCAACGGAATCAGCTAAAAGTCCTTAGAAAATCAGATAAAGATCACAAAGGACTAGTACTGGTCCCACCACTATCAACACTGCATTTGTAAGTCAGGAGAGCTGAGACTGCTTTCTGCTGGCCAGATTGCTCTACAAGGCAGTAAAGTCTGTCAGATTGCAAGGAGTGGCGCTCACACACCTCCCAGGGCACATGCTCACCATCAGTATTCAGTTCTGTATTCCCCAAATGTGACATGGAACCTCAGCTGAGATTCAGCCTTCCCTCATCAAGCTGAGGAGCCACACAGCCAAGAAATCACAAGGGTCTAGCTGGACATGGTGAGAAAATATAAGTGTTTCACAGATATAGGAGATTAGTTCTTCTTTAGGTAAGAGGATCAAGAAAAAAATACTAGTATCAGCTGATGCAATAGAGAGTTAATTTCATTTATGAGAGTTAAGTTCAGAATTATGCTAGTGTTAACTGTGATTTGTGGCAGAAATTATGTAAAATTAATTTTAACACCCCAGCCCATGCAGATACCAGTTTCATTTTCTGATTTGTTTTTCTGACCTCGATGCATTTTTCCAGCCTCTTTTTTATTTGATTACACCTTGTTGACTGCATTTCCCCTTCTTCCTTGGTGCTCACCCCCTTTGTAGTTTATTGCCTGTATGTCTGAGCTTTGTGTATATGTCTGTGCTCAGTGCAGGAGCTTCTTGGTAGCGATGTTGGCCAGAGTCTGTGTTCACACAGTTAATACTTTGACTTTAAACATTTTTGTCACCAGTGGGTAATGCTGAAGATCTAGTCCTTCTTTTTCTCTATTTAATCTTTGGTGCTTTGAGTAAGAATATGTTACACATATTCTGAAAATGGATATCACTGAATTCAGTGTTACTGTGAGAACTCACAGTTACTAGTCAACACTTAAAGAGCAATTTTTGTGCTGATGCTAATTTACAATTAAGAACATGTACATAAACAATATAAATTCTTAGACAGAGTGATATTTTTTCTGGGAAAAGGTCAGAAAACTCCAAAAATGCACTTCTAGCCTTTGACAGAATCACACAGAATGGTAGGGGTTGGAAGGGACCTCTTGAGATCATCTGGTCCAACCCCCCTGCCAGAGCAGGGCCACCTTAGAGCAGGTTGCACAGGAACCCATCCAGGCAGGTTTTGAATGTCTCCAGGGAAGGAGACTCCATCACCTCTCTGGGCAGCCTGTTCCACAGTTGTTTCACAGCTAACTTTTCATACCGTATTTATTGTTTTGTAAATATACAATAACACTTGCAAAGCATTGCATAAGAAAGCATGAAGGACCTGAAAGATGTGACATTCTCATCAAAATCATCTTTCACTGAGATAATTTTTTAAATTAGTCTTTAGTGCTCTAAGCTTAAAGCTTGATGAAGCTGTTCAGTTCAGGGAGGCGCCTTGTTTAAAAACGGACTCCCTTGGTTTAGATGATTAACTGTCATCACAGATTTTGAGTTTTTACACTTCCGCTATTCCAAGATCCATGGAATGTCTTTGAAAAATTCATCTTTATATGTTTTCAGATTGCATTGGAAACCTATATTGTTACCTTCTGTCTTTAAAAGTGATCAGGTTATGGATTCCTTTCTATGAATTTTTGATGAGATGGTCCAGAAAAAGGGAAAGAAGAAGTACCCATCTGCCAACTAATCTCATGAAATCTGTATTCACTGTTTAAATGCTTGCTTTGTAGAGCTAAAACAGATCATGCAAAAACTCCCAGCAGATCCATGAATAAGAAATACATTTTGGCTTATATATTATTTACAGCTGTAAAGCTTCTGCACTTTTTATGAGAAAATAGAACCTAGTTTATTAAAAGAAGAAAAATTCAATAATGGAAATTTTTTCATTACTTTGTTTCATCATTCAGTTCTGTCCTGTATGCAAGCGTCATATTAGACAAACCAAACTTGCAAATCTGCGTCTTTCTCACAGCGGGTCTTGGAACTGAGGTTTCCCTTGGGACAACGGCGAAGAAATCCTTGAGGTCCTGCATGCAATTATAGATGCATCTGGTGAATCAGTCGGGCTCCCCTGGTCCATGTGCACGCTGCCATGCAGCTCTGTTTCATGCCACCCAGCCTCTTTGGAGTCTCATCTCCCTTTGGAAAATATAAATATGTATAAAACAGTTTTGCAGCTTGAGTGGTGGACAAAGCAGAAGATTGCATATTGATACATAGCCTAGAATTTATCTGATTATTCTGTACAAGTCGCATTTCACTTCACCATTTTAAACTCGATATGCTGTATTTCTGGAGCCCACCTGTTCCACACAAAGTGTCAGTTTTCTTCCTGATGAGAAAAGCTGAAATAACTATAATACTGTTTCCCTAGTATTTATCTGCCTTCTGAAGATGTGAAAGCATGTTTAGAGAATATAAAAAAAAGGTAGAGTGATGAGAGTGATATTATGGGACTATCACTAAAAAAAAAGATAGAAACCATTTGGTGAATACTAATCTTTAAATCCAATCAATCCAGTAACAGTATTGAAAGAAATGCTGCAGGTTTTTTAGTCTTAATATTTTCTCAGAGATTCATATCAACCTTAAAAGAAAAGAGAACAATTATAGTTCTTTTGAGGGCATATACAATAGGACACTAAGATGTAAAAAATGAGTTTTCCGTGTTGTGTAATATTATTCTGATAGGGGAAAAAACTGTTAAAAGAAGTAGTTTGGGTTTGTTGTTTTGTCTTTTTAAACCTATGATTCACTGCAGAACGTCTTACAAAGTCTTGTATTACTTGTTATAGGCCCTTTCTCTATGATGATTCATGGCTTTGACAATTCATCCTATTGATATCAAAACCACTTTGTGCAAATGCTCTGTGCTCCTTTGTTCCACTGACAGTAGGCAAAACCCTTCTTATACCACTTGGGATGTTCCACTTTTTGAACTTTGAAATTTTTAGCTTCAATCTTCTGTTTAATCGATACGGTTTTTAAAACAACAAGGTTTTAGGTTTGTTTTCTGCTGTTCCAGGCATCACTAACATAAAGAATGACAACTTTTTTGTGGATTTAAGTTTTAAACAATGTTTTACTAGCTGTTGTGAAAAACTACAATTACATTTCTTTTGTGTTTACATTCTGGATGTGTTACAAAATTACTGTAATTATGTAGAAAAAAGATGATTATATGGTCGGCTTTATGCATTTCAAAACTATAAAAATATTATAATAACGTTACATGTCTGAGTTACTCTCATAGAAAAGTGAAGGCTATGGGTTTCCTTCTGGTCTTAAATCAGGTTATTTGTGGTATACTTCAGATCAGCTTCTAGGTTGTAACCACTACAGTAAGCCCTGCAGTGACAAGCACAGTGAATGATTTAGGCATCTAATAGGAACAAAAGAAAAATATCTTTGGAATATGTCATCCTTGTGTACAAGGTATTAAATTAGCAAATGACTAGAACCTTTGAAACGCTGAAGTGCTGATGAATTTGTTTATCTGGCCTGGCAACCAACACCTCAATCAAATCTCACTCCCAGCTAGATTTTGATTACTGACAAATTCAGAAAGAATCTTCTTTATATTATTGATCAAGAAAGAAAAGCATGTGAGCAAATTGAGTATGTGTATAATCTTAACTGTTGCCTGGACAGGAAAACTTTTTTTCTTGCATAAATTACCTCCACAGGTTGCTTTGTTGGATAATGAAAGTTCTGCACCTGTGACAATGGTGAAAGAATTTTCTAAATGAAAAATAACCTATAGCCTGACCACACTGTGGGTTACAGTTCTATCAAGGTGCAAGAGTATGACCAAGGAGAGAAACGTAACAAAAATGCTTTCTTTAAATAGAGTCACAGCCCTGACTCCCAGGGACTCCCAGCCATGGTAGATTCCCAGCTTCTAAACCTAAGAAAGTGAATACTTCTGACAAGTGGTAGGCCAGTACATTGGGTGCCTGCGGCTTTGCTCTCTTTGGTAGGGAGAATAAGTGTCCTACTTAAATTTGCTGCAAACTAAAGAGCCTCACTGAATAACTTTTGAGTCCTAGGTAAAGGGATGACGTCAAATAAGTCATCCAACACATGCTTTGTTTGGGAAATGGAACTCAAAAGGAAATTGCAGAAATTTGTATCTTTAAAAGTTTTTTTTTTAATGGAACTCTTGTTTGAAACCTTTTTTTCTTCTCTCTTATCAGCTTAGTTTTCTCTGTAAGCATAGAGTTCAAAATTTAACTGGGGAAAAAATACAGAAAAGCTTCTTTCCTAATGTCAAGATAATCTTTTAAACATAAAACCCAGAGGATAACGATATGAATGCTACCTCAAAAACTAGGTCACTCGTCACTCTTCTTAAGAAAAGTTTTATTCCATTCTTATAGTATATCAGAAAAAAAATAGTACTTTCATAGGGCTAAAAAATCACTACCAAAACAGCAGGACAGATTACAAATTATTTTTATTATTCCAATCCACTGTGCTTCTCTGAAGTTTTATTCTGGAAAACTTTTTTTGTGGAAGGAAGCAAGTAATCTTATTTGCACCTGGAGTCATAAAATTATCTAGCTTGTTTCCTAATTACTGCCATGGATTTTCTAGACAACTGAAAATTTTCCAGAACACCTTCTATGTTGTTCTTTCTTCATCTCTATGACAGTGATTATCTCATTCTATAGTAAGGGGAGGCACAGTGGTGAATTTCTTATGCCCTCCTTGCACTTGTGATCTGCCTGGCTCATGGTGTACATGTTAAGTGTATTTACATGCTAATTCAGCACTTCTGCTCCCCTGGAGAAAAGCTAAATAAAGTTTGAAAGTGGGGGAGAAAAAAGCATTTCTTTGGTAAATGAATGCAGCATTTTTTAGGTCAGACCCTCATTAGTGGAAATCAATGTATCATCATTGACTTCCATGAAGCTACAGCAAATTACATCAGCTCAGAGTTTATATGCAGTGATCATATTTGCATTTGCTGAGGCTTTGAACAAGAGCTGTAAGGCTTTCATACGGAACAGATTTGTTGCACTGGGAGTTCTTAAGACTTTCTGTTTGGAGTGTTTGGAATTTGCTATTTTTCAGATTTTCAGTAGTGCTATAGAGTATCATATTACTTGTTCTGCTGGGATTTCCTAATTAGCTATGCTGAGCAGGAATTGTTTTGAATGTAGTATGAACTGCTGCACTTCTGTCCATTTTGCACATTTTAAAATTAATCTGTTTGATCAGAAATGTGTCTATAGGAATTAATTAAATGACCACAGCTGTTACACCTGAGTTCTTGACCCTGAAAGTTTGTCTATGCAAGTACTCATTTGAGAGTTATAATTCATTTGCATAAATAAATTTGCAAATAAGATTATTCTTTACCTTTCAGCCAAGCTAGTTAGAAAAGTTTAAAATTTTGTGCCTCAAAAATGCAGGAAAACATTTCTCCTAGATTGTTTCCCTGACCATCTCTAATTTTAAGTTTATTTGATGGCAAATCATCATTGCTCAGAAGAGTTACCACCAGAGTTATAATTATACCACCAGGCAAGCTGAGCTTCAGAAAAACATGAGTGGATGTTATATGCATGCTGTGGCAGCAATAAGCCCAAGGGCACAGCCTTGTGTTCTGGAGATATAAGATTTAGGTCCTTTGAACCATCCATCCCACATGTCTCTAGAGAAGAGTATGAAAAAAGGAGTAAGCACTTTCTGGACATGGATCTTCTCAGGCATTGATTTAGGGATGATTTTTTCTGTGTACTCCTGAAAGTACTCCTTCCAATAAATTAAATACTCCTTTTAAATGGAATAAATTTGGTAGACTAACCTCCTTTCTCAGGCACCCATCAGTTCCTACCTGAACGGAGACCATACCTGCTCAGGGCAAGATTAGAGGATATGGCTGCAAATACATCTATGACTAGTCAGTGTTTTATTCAACTCTGCCCATTGCCTTTCTGGTAGCCTTTACCTTGACGTCTCAAGAAAACCAGAGGTAGAAGTGGAAGATTTGCTGAATGTCAGTAGTGTCACTTCAGCCTGAGTGAAGGGGAGTGTAAGAACCAGAGCTGACATTAGCGTTGTGTTACGCCCACCCAGCCATCCCCACATTCTGGCATCCAGCTGTTTGTGACATCCATTGTGGTCTCTGCTCCTTGTATGCAGAGTGGGCCTTAGGATCTGGGGAACGGCCACTGATGGTCTTTTTGTGTCACACGCTGTGCCAGATCAACCCAATCTGCCTGTAAAGCACAGCTAGTGTGCAATGCAAAATTCACTTAAGGGGGAAATGTAAGAAAACAAGTGAGCTCTCTCTCCATAAGCACCTGCTTTCAAAAGATGGTGTTTTGCTGATGAGTATTTTGGTTTGTGTTTTTTTCAGTGTTGCGGGTGCTCTTGATTTGATTGTAAGTCTAATGATATTCTGTGGTCTTTTGAAAAGCCCAGAGTCAAATGAGCACATAAGAACCTCAGTTTTCATTACAAAGTGAATTAAAATAGACCAACTGTTGTAGGAAAAATAAAACCTGGAAAGCATTCCCCTGATTGCATGGGGAAGGTTTGGTCACCAGAAAAGGATAGAAAATAATGCTTTCTATATCACAAGGGGTAAAAAAATATCTTCTTCTCTTATTTTAATTCAAAGGAGGTTTTTCAGCTGCAGATGTTTTTTGTGCTATAGCAGTTGTGAGAACTCCTAAGAAAATGTACATTCTGCATGACTTTAAAGCTCACATGTGGAGCTAAATCAATGCTCTTCATGTCCAACGTGTTAAACTGGAGCTAGCAGAGTCTCTGTTTAATATTTTGCACCACATTTGCAAGGTCTCTGTGCAAAGTGTTCATATTAGCATAAGTAGAAGTCTTTTACTGGGAAGGGCCTGATAGGGTTGCCTTTAAGGCTTCTTGGTTCCATGATGTAACTTACAGTTTGATGGATTAATTAGCAGATGTTATGGCTGCAAAATAAAGCTGAAAGAGCAGACGTGTTGGCCAACTTTTGTGGCTAAACAAACCTTCTGTGCATCCACAGAAGCTCTACCACTCTTCCACACAGCCTGCTGAAGCATTATCACAACTGTCATTATTTCAATATATTTATAATTGCTGCTTATTTCAAGTTCTTGTGTTGTTCTTGCCACCGCAATGCCTAAAGATATACACTTAATTCCCAAAACTGACATGAATGAGGTTACTCACTAACGTTAATTGGCTTCTAAAAAACAAAAAAATGTTTCAGATAGTACTAATCTTGATATGTTTAACAGAAATAGAGAGGAAAATATTCACCAAAGTGAAGAGAAAGTCTTCTCAGGCATTCATTTTCCTTTCTCAGTGAAGCAGCTTCTGTCACTCACCTGCCTGTCCTTGATAATCTTCATTTAACATAAGCCTCCTTTTCAGTTGTTTTCCCCAGCCTTCCTATCAGTTTCTACTGATGAAACACCAAAAGCAAAAGACAGCAATTGGTGGTGGTCTGTTCTAGAGGACCGGTTGGTTTTTACCAGAACTGGTAAACACACCTGCATAGAAATAAGATGGGAAGTGGGAACAGCTTCCTCTGACCCTGTTTCATTCCATCACTTTCTCAATTTTTAACGAAAGCCATCCCCATTTTTTTGGAAGAAAAATTCTTATTTCTAGATCTGTCACTAGAGAAGACTGTCATTCTTAAACACCAAAGAAAATCATACATACATGTAGAACTGGACATCAGGATTAAATCTGTATTTATTTTGCTGGATTGATAATGTTCTCATTCTTACGGGTAACCATGAAGAGCAGCAGATCACCTTAGAGCAGATTGTAGTTCTTTTTTCTTTTCTTTCCCATGAGAAATGATAGTATACTGAAGCTGTCTGAGCAATGTATTTTTTTTTTGTAGTCTTAAGTAAAGTAAATATGACCATGGGGAGGAACTATCTTGTCCCAATAGGCCTGATGCTGATCTCTTTTGTGCCGAATAAATCAAGAATAATTTTACCAATGTCAGTACAGCCACATCAGTAAAATTCTAGTGGGAGTATGGGATATGGCAGAGTATCTCTGTAAAGGATAATGAAAGATTGCAGTGGGAATTGTTGTGCCTGTGTATCTCTGCAGGAAATCAGTGGAATTTGGTATTTTAGATGGTTGAATAAAAGAAACTTCTAATTTTAATTAATCAGGGCTGCGTTAATTAATCTGACATGTGACAGGAGAACACTGTGAAACCTCAACCATGTTGTCTGAGACTGGACTGAATACCTCTGGTCTGGAAAGAAAAAACACTTTTCAAATCTGCTGTTAGCATGATACTTGTTGGCAGCGTTTGGGCAGGATGGGAACCGACATAAAAGCAAATTGGAAATATAGACTGCTGCTCTGCCTCAAACGCGGCTGTTATGTGGTGCAGAGCAATTTTTTCTGCCTGTGTTTATGAGGGAAACCAGGAAGCAGCAAGATAATTTTTGTTAGCAAAGGCAACTTTTTTGCATTCCTCATGGCTGACAGTGTCCTTGCTCAAAGTGCAGAACTGATTTCTGAAAAGGTGTCTGTCTAGGCTGTTTAAACAACTGACTGGGTAGCGATAGGCTGCTTTTACTGGCTGTACAGAGAGATATGCGCTGCATCCATACCCGCAGCGCTGCCTCACGGCACCTGGCAGCCGTCCCTCGGCGTGCCCGTGGAAAACTCCTGTTCCCCCACCAGCTGCGTGGGACTGCTGCAACAGCCAGGAGAGAGGAGGCATCGGTAGGCAAGGTGCTGAGATCAAAGGATGCTGCCTTTGAGGGAGGGGGGTTAAATCAGACCCCAGGAGGTTCAGCACAGGATGGCATTGTTTGCACTGCCTGTCTGGAAACATACTAAAACCCTGAACATCCCATTGCATTGAAAAGATGTGAAGTTGCTGAAAACACAGATTAAACAAATAAGCCGTCCAGTCAGAGAAATTAGAACTGCAAAATATTTATTCATCTAATTTATATGCTTATCAGTTCAGGTAGAGAAGTGCTCAAGGAGAGGCATTTAACTTATTTTATTATTGGCCCGTGCTCATCCCCAAATGAGAAAAAACTCCTTTGTTTAATGGGCAAAGGTACTGAAAAGATAATCCATAGTGATATTTGCATTGAGAACGTATTTATTGCTCTCTACAATCTGTGCAACTTTTAAGTCAGCTCAGGTCTGTGAAGTTAAGTTTCCATGAGGCTGCACTTTCTTCGGAAAGCTGATTGGGCTGAGATTCTTTAGCACATGTGCATGCGATCTGGTTTGGGATTCAGAATACTGCTGTGAGGATTTCACTCACAAAGATAAGAAACTCTTTCCTCCTAGTGATACCCAGTGTTTTGTGGGAAGCAGGTCTGCAAGAGGTGTTTGACCTGTCAGATGAACCCAGGACTTCTGCTCAGCAGAGTCTGCTGGGGGTTGAGGGTCCTCAGAGTGTCTCTTGTCCAGCCTCTCACTGAAAGCAGGCCAGTCACGCAGCAGGTAGATCACCCTCATCCTGTTGAGTTTTTATTATCTCCAAGGATGGAGAGTCCACAACCTCCCTGGGCAACCTGCTGCAGCTGACCATCTTCACAGTGACTTTTTTTTTTCTTTTTTTTCAGGTAGAATTTCCTGTGTTGCATGATGTGCATGAGAGTCTGGTTCCATATTCCCCACACCCTCCTCTTAGGTGGCTGCAGACTGCAGCAAGGTGCCCCATTTGCACTCCCTTCTTAAGCAAACCCAGTTCTCTCATCCTCTCCTTGTATGTCATATACTCCAGGTCTTCTGATGCTTTTCTTACCTCTTTAAAAAATAACTGGAATATTTGGAAGCTCCAGTTAAGTGGATAAGACTCAGGAACAAATATACTGCTACCCTGACAGCCAGTCTAATGTTAAAATAAAGAAAAGTTTGCCTATGACCTTGAGGTCATGTCTTAAGAAGGATAGAGTACCCATGACATAGGAGCAAGGAACCCCTTATCGAGTTTTTTAAGTTGTTGCCTCCCATTTACAGATTGTATCAGACACTACATGGTAAGATGTAAGTAGCTCTGAAGAGATGGAACAGCTAATATTCATAACTATTCAGGTTTTGAAGGGAAAAAACTTCCATAGCACTTATTATAATATGTGCTGGTTTTACTCTCTTCCTTTTTCCCCAAAATAATTAGCATTATGAATACATGCATTTAAATGCATGTGAACATAGACATACAAGTATTATGAGAAATATCTTCATAAAAAAATGTCTCCTTTTAAAATATAGGCACCTAAACTGTATTCCTGAAATCTTTGGACAGGGCTGTCAGTTTGTAGTGTGCCGATGAACATGTGTGAGTCCCACTGGCCCTCCTGGTCTGCTCACTGTCACACAGAGCTGCCAAAGGTAGGTATGTGTTGTAGCCTTCCCTCTCCAGCAAGCGTGGTGTACCCTGCTGCCAGGGCTGTGACATGAACGGTGTCACTGCTCCATCCACCCTAAGCACGCTTTTACACTGTCTCTTGTGTTAATATGACAGAAAGGCATCTCTCGGCACACAGGCATGAATGCTGGGCCAATGGCTGTTCCTTTTTCTGACTGTCATAGAAAACAGGCTTCCTGCTAAGAAAATTCACATTGGCCTCGTGTCTGATGTCTCCCAAGAGGAAATTCACTATTTATTTCCTCCAAGAACGAGTGATTTCCTCAAAACCTGACCCATTTCTGTAGATCACATTGCTTCAGCTGACATAACTGGCTGTACAGTTGTGCTAATGTACTGAAATTACATTAGTAGATCATCTACTATTATCCCAGGTACCAATTTGTATTGAATAACTATTGCAGAGCTGGTTCACAAATAACCACAGAAACTGTATGTGATACATACATATTGCATATACGGTGTATATTTGGAAATATGGTGGATTAAAGGTGTATACATGCTCTTTTGTGATACTTTGAACAGCAGTCATGTGTAAATGTGGTTTGCTTGTTGTACATACCACTGTTGAAGGGTACTTTGAGAAATTTGGCCATGAATATTTTATGGTTGTTTTTCTTATTAAACATGTATTACAATAGAAACTTGTTATTTCAAACTCCTGCCTCAAGAGATTTACTGCACATTTCACACCATTTTTTTTAAACGCAATTTTAGTTTGAGAAATTTTTTTGAGTTCTTGTAACTCTCTTAGTGTAGACACACTGCACTAGGTTGAAACTCTAGTAACACGTTACTCAGTGTGGAATGCCCGTGCCACTTTTTGCCTGACAGTTAAACAGGAGAAGCAGGAGGTTTGTGCTTTTTTTCAAATGTGGACACAGTAAGCACAGTGTGTTTACCAACCTCTATTACACATTGATGCAAATAGTCCAAGGTGTGTTTTATCCCATTGAAATTTGAGTTCAAAAGGAAAAATGTAACTTTGTAAAAGTGCAGGTTGCTAGTATTCAGCTTTTTTTGGCAGCAAATTATCGAGCTACTTGAAATTCATTCCATCCGGCAACTAAGATTCAACTTGGAACTGAAATGCTAGTTATGAATGCAGCAGTGTGGTGGCCACGATGACCATGGTGTCACATGTCTCTAGAGCATTTTCAATACCAGCTGAATAGCTAATTTGAAAGAATAGAGTTGTTTCCCCAAGAGTACTTGTGCTTCATATATATGTGGCAGGTGAAAGAAGCAAACTATAGAAATTCCTCCCAGATTTCATCAAGAGTTCCTGGGCTGCACGCGGTCAGCTCTGCAGGTCTGTGCTGGAGGGCTTCCCAATGCCACTGCCCTAAGGCCATCTCTCAGAAAGGTTTACTCCAGAGATACAAATATAGAAGCTCTGGTTTCTTAGAAGTTGGGGCAGTCTGATTGTCAGGGTTGGACACATGCCATAGGCGAAGAAATTTTGGGGTTTTCTGAAAATTCTTTTAACTGAGCAGAGGGTGCTTCTTTGTTCCCAGTCACGTAATTATGGCTTTCTGTATGTGTTTTCATGGCATTTATGGCAAGTTCATTGTTTTTGTGGGGACCAGCTCTGACTGTAAATTGAACCTGCCAGAGCAGCCCTGACACTTGCTGCCAGGACAGCCTCTTCACTGCCATGGAAGGAGCTATACCTGCTCTCTGTGTTGTATTCGCAGCAGTGTCTACAAGGAAACATAACCAGTTGGCTGCTTCTTACCCACCTTAATTTTCACATAGCATTCAGTTAAAATGCTGAGATTTAAAATTCTTTAGAAAGATGCACGTTAACTATAATATTATCAAATTATAATATCTGCATGTGGACTCAAAATAGCGCTAAAACCAAACAGAATTAAATATTGTTCATTTGGTCCTGGTCTAAGTGACCTTTGGTGTTTAGACTTACCACAGGTAGTTACTACTGCAAGAGGTCACAATGGTAAGTTCACAAGAAAAAATGTCTACCTTTTGAGATTTAGTGCCTTCTGTCTCACTCTGCTGAAGCAGCATGTGTGATTCAGCTGTCATGGCTAAATCTAACTCATTTTATTTTACATAACAATGGATTAGGTATATGCACATGGCCAGTTTTTGCGTATTATTTGAAAGTTACTTTCACGTGTGAAGAAAGAGGAGGCCACTCCTTAAAATGTACAAGTTGCTTGCTATTTTCTGAACTAAGAAAATAATAATAATAATAATTTTTAAATTCTGCCTTTCCACAATCAGAAGACTCTTGTCATTTTGTCTGTTTTTATAAGATTTCTCACAGAGCTCTTTCTTGTGCTTGACAGACACAAAAAAAATGCATCTAGCAGATTCAGAGATGGAAACCAGTAAACCAACTCAAGCTCATCACTAAAAACAAATAAAGAAACAAAACTTTCATCAGATCTTACTTTTTGGTGTGCCCTGACTTATGATTTTTAATAGTTGGAGGCCACAATACTGGACACTGATGCAGCTACACAGCTATGTAGTCTCTAACTGCTGTTGGTAGGGGTGGGAATCAGCTCAGCCTGGAACAGTGCAAACCTTTATGCAGCACAGGTGACTTCTCTTGAATATTTTCCTAAAGAGAGACAATATCCTTTGCTTTGAATTCAATGAGCTTTTGAAATGCTTTTAGGTAATTTTAAGTGGCTGAGTAAGGGGTTTACTCTCTTAATGGAGAGGAATGATACATCTACATCAGTTGGTTATTCTCACACTGTTTAGTCCTTCTCTTCTCCTGTCTCTCCAGTGAATGGAGGAAAGGCAGGAGATGCATCTTAAGGGCATGTGGGAGTATGTGAGGACCATATCTGTCTGGGTTATGCTCAAACATCTGTGTAGGACAGAAGGTGTCAAGCCTGCCAAGGTCTAATCCCTACTGCGTATGAGGAGTGACATCCACGTGAACTATGGTCAGGGTGATGCCCAGGACATGTGGGAGACCAACTGGCTCATTTCAAAAGGGAGCCCAGGAGCAAAGTATCCTGAGGCAAGTGGGAACAGACAGAGGACCAGGAGCTAGTAGCAATTAATTGACCAAAACTGTAGCTAAGGCTTTGCATACAGTAACTGCTTGGATCCCTAAAATTTTTGTTTCTTCTCTATCGGTAAAGCTTCTGGATATGTCTGAGTGTATCTAGCTTATAAAGAAAACAGCTAGAAGGCTTTTTATGCAAAAAGAGTGACACAACTTACTGGTTAATAGTGTTGACACTAAGGCTAGCGCCCTTACAAGAAAAGCAGTCTGTTGAAAGGAATCCTGCTCTGGGAAAGAACTAAAACAAGTTGGATGTCCTTTTGCTCTCCTGTGGGGCATGGAATGGGATCCTGGGCACGCAATCTGAAAGGACACAGTGGCTAAAGAATCTAGTCTTATGTAGAGCTGGTAAATGCACATCGAAAATGGACAGTCAGTAAACAAAAATCTGTAGTGTTCTCATTAGCACAAAAAGAAAGAGTTCAATTAGAAATCAAATAAGAAAAAAAAAAAAAAAGATGTTACCACACTTAATTTGATTTTTCACTTCATATGAATTCAGTTAAACCGTTTACAGTAAATAAATTGATGACATCTGTGATCATTATATATAATTACATATATTGATATTTGCATATATTCCATGTTGAATTGTGGCTTTTATTGGTAGATCTGTCATTCCTGAAACTTATTGTTTATAATCAATATGAGATTTCATCAAATAATGGAAGAGAAATCCTATCTATTACTAAATCTGAAAACAATCTATTCTTGGCAGAATATGTGTGTTCATTTAAACTCAACAGTATCCATTTTATAAATAAGTCTACGTACTGTCAACACGTTATTGACTGGTCTCCTTAAGCCTGATGGGAAACCAGTCCATTCTGCAATTATAAAATGTCTATAAAATGATAGGACTTTCAGCAACATTATTCTTAGGGAGCTTGACTATGGCACTGGAAAATTTTAAGATATTTAATACATATAATGCATTCACAGGAAAAAAGGGAAAAATGTATATGCAGCTTTCCTCCAAAAGTGTTTTCAAATCTCCCTACTTTTCTCTAAAACCTCAAAGGCAGTGAAGATTGTCAAAGCAGAGCCCTTCAAATACATTTTATTTTCCTTGTGATCAACTTAGCTGTAAATTCAGTAACTCAGAGCATGACTTCTTTGTGATAAGTTAAGAGTCCTTGAAAGCTTTCTGTTAAAGGGTTTATCACATTTGCTTCTCTCGCTGTCTGTGTCGCACATATGAGTGATGGCAAACATTTTGGATATAATGCTACAATCTGTATCTCTAGTATCTCTGACATCAAAGGAATCAAACCCTTCTGATTTCCAAAGTCCTGCTCACATACCTGAGAGAGGAGTCCATTTTTCTCCTTTGTGTGACTATTAATATCATTTCCATGTATAGTTAACTTGCAGGGAAGTTTTGTAGGACTTTTTTGCTTGCTCGTTTATTTTCTAGAGCCAACCTATTATCTTTTCAAAGATGCTGTTCATGGTACTGGCATGATTTCACAGATCAGTAACTGAGATGTTTTATTATTTATTTCAGCTGAATATTTACTCTGTGAAAGTGAGCTCTCAAAAGAGGACTTTTGGGACATTATCAGTTCAGCCTAATGTATAAACTCAAATTATTGTATCATCATAATATGCTGCTTGGTGTCCTTTGCCATCGATTTACCTACATTTTTTAAATTGCTCAATCAGAAGGCATTTATCTCATAAATTATTAACAAATAAATGTTTCTGATGGAAAACCAAATAATTCAGCATTGTAAATCATGTATCATATAGGCAAGAGCAGTCAGAAGCAAACTGCTCTTGACCCAAGTAAGTAGTTTATGTTATGTAGATGGAAATTATGTAGTGAAATAAACACTTCATTGCAAAGAAAAGGTGGATGTTGTTTTCTTAGACTTATACCAGATTCTGCAGCTTCTGCGTTGTACGTTTCTATGTTCTTTCATTGGTGCATCAAAAACATAAACCAACAAAATTTAGTTTCAAGTGTGCAAAGGTATCTGCACTTGTTAGATTCCGACAATACTGTAAGGTGCTCAAACTGGTCAGTCTTTGTAATGTTTCTGTAGAATCCTTTTGATTTAATTCTGCTTCTCCACTCAGAAGTATTTTTTCCCTACTAACAGAGTAATTACAGAGTTAATGTCTTTTGGCAAGTCACATTGGCATTGATGATTTTGAGGGCTTAACTGTATTCCTGATTCCTTGGGCTTTGATTTACTTTGAAAGAAAGTAGATATGTTCATACCTAAAGCCAGAAATTGTAGTACAGGGTTTGCAATTGAATATCATATTCACATTTGTCCCATTTCTTCTATATGGAGGCATAGATAAATTATTAAAAAAAAAAAAAACAGAAAACAAAAAAAAAGACAAGAACAGTCAAGCAATTCTCAGCAAATACTATTAACATTTTCTCCAGATGAGTCTGGCATTGTTCTCAGTATAAAAGTAGCTTTTCCAATGATTTACAAAATGGCTGTAAATTACATTTCTGGTCAATGTCAAGGGTAAAAGGCAGCAGAGTAGCAGTAACACATGCAGTATATCACCTCTTGCCAGTAAAAATTTAACATTCTTTTTCCTGTAGCCCTCTTAAAACATGTGTAATTAGCAATTTTCTGTCATTGGGAATGTTTTTTGTTTGGGGCTTACTATTGTGAAACACATTTGCTGTAATTTTCCTTCTCCTTCCTCCCTAACCTGCGCTCCAGATTCCAGGCTGCCAATGTTTACAAGATACTGAGACAGTATGTTCAAAAACATGACCTGGCAAGCACTACCTCTGGGGCCCTACTGCACAAGATTTCTTTTCAATCTTAAAGAGGGAGACTGAGTGGTTCTTTTATTGTTTTCTTTTTCAAATATGCAACAAGCGTCTTCTTTTTTTGTACAGGCTCAGCGAGCTGTACACCATTTCAGCAGAGATGTCTGATCTTTCCATCTGCCTACCTGGATTTGCTTTATCCCTGCACTGGTCTTTGCTGTAACCACTAAAGATTCCTTGAGACTGAACACTAGAACAGATGAATTAAATTCTTCCTGAATGTTCTTCATCAAAAGTCGATATACTGGACTTTCTGGATGTGCATAAGGACACGAAGGTTAGTGTATTCCTTAAAAGCCTGAAGTTTCGCGACTGTTTCATTCAACTATTAGCACTGCAGACTATGTTTCAATTTGTTGCTTAAACATAGCCACAGGTGGATAAAATGGTAATTGGCACCACATATATAGTTGAGATCATGCTTTTAACTGCCATGGGATAAATGTACTTAGTGAGGTGGTGCAACTTAAAGACCTCTACATGACTTGCTGGCTAGCAAAAGCAAGCTCTGCTCATGCTCTGAGCTTGAATCCATTAGCCATTTTTGTGATATTTCTTCTAAGCTTGGGTTCATTGCATTACAATCACACTCATCTGATTTTTGACTGGTGAAAAGGGGACGAGAAGAGTATTCTGCTTACCTCTGTTCACAAGATGGTCCTCGTTTATAACCAATGGGGCTGAGAGGGTAGATGTTCATCCATCTGTGCGCTTAGTTGTTCTAGATGGCATGGGGGCTCCAGGGGAATGCCAAAGACATGCATAACATATTGGAAAAAAATATTTTTTTCCTAATTGCAGCTATTCACTTCCTGGAACCTGTGAGATTTTAATAAAATGTTTTTTCTATCCCTTGATTTCTGTTAAAATGTTATGTAATCTAGGGATATTAGCCTATCACCCCTCTGTCACCTCAGGAAACCATCTTCAATGAGGACAATTCACTGACATCATTTTTCGGTAGTATGATTGAAAATGTAGAAGAAACCATTCTGCAAACAGATACATGCTTAGGAAGGTGGTGGAATGTGTGTGGGCATATGCGCACATCAAGTCACGTCTCAGACATAACTGACAAGGAAAGTAGCAAGATCATAGAGATACATCAGGATTTTCAGCACCAATCATAACATTATAAAAAAAAAATATGTTTATAATGGTGTGGATAATGCTACAAGTAGTAGAGAAGAAAAGTGAACAGTCATGTAACCTTGATTTTATTCTATGGTTGCCATCTGTTTTTAATCTTTTGCAGGATATTTGTCAGGAACATTGCTCTGTCTGGGTCTGGGGGAGGAGGGAGCAAAATTATTTTCAGTTTTACTCTGTCAATCTCATCTTATTTGATTTGGCTATTTTTTAAAAATAATTAGTTTTACAAATGCTGTTTGTTCTTATTAAATATCTCCACAACCTATTAACATGCTTTCAGGAAATCTATTGGCTAAAATAGTTGGAGCTCAAACTTGATGCAATTAGAATGACGCGAATTGAGTTCTACTTTCTCATTTTTGTGGAGGGATTCTAGTGATATCATCTGAATAATAGCTTTCTAATCAATCTCTTTCTGTCTGCTACTCTAGCTAGTATTTCTGTTTGCATTCTAAATGCCTACTCCCTGTGTAAAGTAAATAGAAGACAAAAATATCATCCCTCATCAAAGGAATTGTTTCCCTGTTGGCATCAAAATGTCTAGTCCAGATAGGAGAAGAGGAGAGAAAAGAAGCATAACAATGCAGTTTTGTTTCATCTAAGTTCTCTTGAAGTTACTGAGAGTTTTTGTAATATATTTCAGTAGGAACAAGAACATGGATATAAAAATACAGACTCCATTTAAAAGCAGAAGGTTAGAGGAGCTGCAAGATTTTGCAAAAATTTCCATATGAAGGAGGTCGATGTTCATTGTGTGTGGTGCCCTCATCACCATACCTAAATATTTTCCAAGAGAGTAAGATTTGTATAGGGCATATAATGCAGCTTTCATGTGTAGACTGATTTTTATAATATTATATCTCTGTATACAAAATACCGAACTAAGGGGAGAATATCTCTCAGAGTTGCAGAGCTCAAATGTCAAAAGTGTTGTGAACTCCACCTCCTTGCACTACGTGCGTGTTTGTACTTCTGCTTGAGGGATTTGTGTAATATGTATTTGTTTGGGCTGTTAAATGTATATAATGTATAGTATTACGAGTTCTGCAAACTCAGTACAATTGCCGAGAGAGCCTTGCTAAATTAGGACAGGTAATGTTGGAAGATCCTACCTATCTTTCATTTAGCTTACGGTATTACTACTAAAGCATACATTCATTAACACCAAAATATAAATTTGGATGGAAAATTATGAAAAAAAAAAGCTTTATTCTTCAGTTTTGTGGAATTTGTAGTTTATGCTATGACAAATGTTTATGCTACAACATTATTTGATAGATTGAAGAACAAACTTTCTTTGATAGGTAATGGATATGTTAATTTAAACAGCGCAAATCAAAAAGAATGAGATAAATTCTCTGACTGGTTGTGAATCCAGTGGAATCCAGTGGAGTTTCACTTGTCCAAATTTTCCATGATGAATTTTGTTACGGTCTGACTTACACCTTCTGTAACAGCACAAATGCAGCTAGGGTTATCCACAAGGCCTGAGAAGCTTAGATAGTAAAAGTGAGAAATGACCCTGGTGTAAATTAATAAATGATGGTTATACTGAAATGAGTACCTAGTGTATTAACTTAATAATTTAATAATTATTATTATATTTAATAATTTAAAAAAAGATATGATGGCATATGAAGCAGGAACATTTAGCATAACCCCAGATTTAAAACTGATCCTGGAGATTTTCTGCTTAACCTACAGCATACAGACTAAATCCTGGAAGTTACAGCTTCCTCTCGGAGGCTGGGAGAGAGTCCCCTGACATGGGGAAGACTGAATTCTGCTTTTCCATGTCTTGCGAGGTTGACTTAATGTGCGGAAAAAAAAAAAGATGTCTTCTGTCAGATATATTTTGTGAGGAGGAAAACCAGAAGTGATCTATCCACCACTTCAGAAGTAGGTCAGAGCTGTGAAACCTAATCCAAATCAACACGGCTGCAACTCAGTGTAAAGTCCCTTAAGTTCCAGAAAAAAGGGCCATGTTTAAGATATGTCTCTGCCCTTGTCATCACCTTTGCTTGACTTGCTGGCTCTCCTGAGAACCATCTTTCACACAAGAGTAACTGCATTTTCCTCTCAACCATTATGCCTCATCAGCAAACCTAAAGCTGTATACTTCTATCTATAACAGCAAAATAGGGCCTGGGCATGGGTTTCATATCTGGCTCCTGCTCATCAGTCTTATCTGTTCGCATGTTCCCTCACATGGTTTTGCCCCACAATCCCATGCAATGCCAGGGTAGAGTTCAGGGAGCAGCACGAGGTAGGCACAGTTTCCAGGAAGCATTTAAGAATAGGGCCACCTATTTTTGAGGTGGAGAGACTGGGTCACCCACACTCTGGGTGAGAGAACTAGCCCTGATCTGTTTAAGTTACAAACATGTGCACAGCCAACTGATGCAAAGCTGAGGCCTCCTCCGACTATAGCTGTAGAGCACTGATGTCCACACAAATTGTTCCATCATCTTCCTTTAACCTTTTCACTGGTCACTACTTAGAGGACAGAGAATTTGCAGAGGAACTGAGCCTCCCTTCTTCCGTTTTGGACCCACAGGCAGGATGCAATGCAAAGTATTTGCGGTATTTGTTGCTTTTACACCATGGAACATGGTTGTTGAAACAACTACAATGACCTCTAATATTTATGCCCAGGCCTTTTTCTCTCTCTCTCTTTTTTTGGTTTGTTTTTTTTTTT
>VXBO01008602.1:187122-214636 GCA_013400135.1 Rhinoptilus africanus | reverse complement strand
TTTTTTTTTTTTTTTTGTACCATTTCTGGCTTTAACGAGACAAAAAACTTGCATGAATAAAGTTATGTTTTCCATGCCCTTCTTGTGAGGGAAGTTTATTCCCTGTGTCTGCTTACTAGTTCATGGTCTTTTGCTCGTGTTTGGATATTCTTTTCTGGATACTTTGCATATGAGCTTTAGCTTACTAGTATGTTGATCATCCTACCTGCTAGCTGATTCTGATTAAATGTCTATATTACAAATTTCTTTTATACAAAATGAGAAAGTTGTAAAGATGGGGTTTTTTCAGTAATAAAGTGATGAGGGATATATGATGATAAGCTTTATAAATCTAATAATTAAATAATTAAGATAAAAGTATATTTGCTCTTGCTATCAAAAACTTGAATATGAAATAGCTTTTACAAGCAGGAGTGAAGGATATATGACTTTCTCGTTCTCAATAATTTTACTCATATATGATTTAAAAAAATATTTGATTTAAGAAAATGTGGGCATTTTTACTCACTTTGAAAAAAAAAGCACTTTAAACAGCAGGATGTAATTTCAGACTATTTGCAGTCAAGAGGCCTCTGCTGAGCAAAATGCTCATTCAATTTAGGAATGCAGATTATAATAATTTTCCTATCTCCCTCACAGCAGGATTCCTGCCATCGTTTTGCAAACGCACAGGTTACAGTATTGAATGACTAGCTAACTTCAGTTCCAGGTAACACATGCTTCTAGCATATTCTCATTAGCTCAACTTAGTTATAATGCAAAGCTGCTTAGTTTCACCAAGTGAAATGGGATACACTTAAATTGCCTCATCTAATATAATACTCCTTCTTAATACATGCAAAGTGGTTTATGATAGCAAAGCTTGTAGAGCATGAAAATCGGCAGGGAAAGTAAGGTTTTCTGACTAAAACTGTCAAAAAGAAGTCCTATTTTATATCATTTCTTTTTAAAGAGGTTAAGAATGAGGAAGGAGACAGATTACTGGAGTAAGAAATAATCACTGCAGAAAAACATAAATTCATACATTAACCTTTTTAATACATCAGCTCTACCAAACAAGAAAATTATCAAGTAAAGCTGTTCTTTCAGTAATGTCTTCTGCACCGTAAGATTAAATGTAAAATACACAGTGGCCAAAATATATTGCAGTAAGAAACAATAGTCTTTATTCTATCTGTTTTATCCAGAGGATTTTATATTGGGCACCACATTTCCATTTGCTGGCATCATTAATCCAACTTCCTGTGACTGCATTAATTTGCAAGGACTTTTTAATTTCAGATGTTGATAAGGAATTATTTGTCTTTCTTCTCCCTTTAAATGCTAAGTGAATATATTCCAGTCTTGTATACCTTGCAGACACAAAAGCTGGTTTCAGTAAGACCCAGAACTAACACTGGTAAAATAATTTTTCTTTCCCAATATCCTGCACCTGCAGTCTGATCATAGAGCTATAAATCCTCTCCCTACATCCCATTCCAATACTTCCAAAAGACTGTTCAGAGAGGGGCTAAGCTGCTACAGGCTTTGCAGATGACACCCAAGTGTATATCTCATTTTCCACAGATGCAACAAGAGCCATCACAAAGATGTTGCACTGCCTAGAGGAAAGTGGCTCCTGGAGAAGAGCATCTGGCTGAGATTGAACTTGGGTGAGATCCAGACAATACTGGTTGAAAGACAGAAATGATCCAGTCAGCCAGTTGAGCAAGATTCCTAAGCGCATGCCTTTAAGCATTAGTTTGCAATGAGACTGTTCACATCCTTGGAAAAAGGCAGGGAAAAGCATGTTGCTCAGCTGTGGCCCCAGAGAATGAACCAAGAACTCTTCCCATTCCAATTAAAAGCATCTGCAACACAGGGTTTTTTTTAGTCTTTCTTAGCTTTTCACTGAGTTTAGAAAATAAGGCAGCAAAAATAATGTCTAGAAAACTGTTCCATGCCTCCAAGACAAAGGCCTAGCTCCAGAGATCTCTGAATACTTTGTAAGAGATTAGTCTAACTCATTGCATCCAGGGCTGTTTCACTCTTCACAATAAGAGAACATTGCTCCTGAACTGCAGTGTCTCAGAGGCTCCTAGTCTATTTGCATTTTGGATAGAAAACACAAATCTTGTTCTCAAAGGTACTGTAATTTTGGATCTCTTGATATCCATTATTACTTTTTTCCACCAATGGACAGTTTCTACAAGAAACAGTTTAAAACATTCTGAGCAAAAAGGTCTCCTGACAGAGGTATAATGCGTCTTTTCTGGTTATGCAGTGAGCTCTTAGGGTCTGTGCACACTGCAGAGTCCTTTGAGCAAAGAATTTGACTTTCAGATGTTCTGTACATTTGCTAAAATCAAACCTTATTCTCTCAGTAGGATAAAGGTGAAAGATAGGTGATTTAAACTCTATGAGGTCATACAAACATCCCTCATCTGTGACGTGCCAGGACAAAACAGTAGTAGCCTATAGAAATTAATAACTGCTGAGTAGAGGTGAAATCATATGTAAAAGTTGCAAGCAAATAATGCCCCATGAAAGCACATGGTTGGAGAAGCCATACTCAACACTCTTTTGGAAGCTGAAGTCCAATTTCAGGATGGAACATGGAACAGCATGGTGCCAAACATTAATGAAAAGCTATGAGAATCTTTATGGAGGAGAAATATCTGTAAAACTGTTGGTATTCACTGTCAAAATCTTGACCCTCTTGCTGGCAGAATAATCTTTGCTTTACTCAGTTCCCTCAACAGGGAGCAGAAAAAAAAGGCATCCTGGGGTCTCACTGGTGAGGATTTTGTTGGTGTAAGCAGTCACCTGTAGTTTGTTGCCCTGGGTTTCCTGAGGTCACAACATGACCCAAAGCATGCTCCTCTAAATGTTTCTCTTGTGTTTCCTCCAGTTCACATTCAGAAGTAAGCAAGAGTGAAGTGATAATTGAGGTCGTTAGCTTTTTGCTTTTCTTACTGGTGATTACATGGTTTTGATTTTTGGTAGATACTTGTCAGAGAAATTTCTTTCTCAAAAGCAAAGATGTTTTCAGACAGTACTCAAGTCGCTCTGGTTTTTTTCCTTATATATTTTGCATATATGAGCTGGAGCACTAATCTTAACTGGTTAATCTTTGGGCCTCATAAGGAAAATACATTCCTAGAACATTTTCCTCCTGGTAATTCCTTCCTTGTAGTCTCTGCACTGGCTCACCAGCTGTGCTGCTTATCACAGCTTCATTCACTTTATGAAAACTATTTAAAATGTTCTCCATTAAAAGCTGTGTAGAAAACTCAGTGCACGTTTGTGAGGCACTTGTAGGAACATGTAGTTATTGGGAGGAATAAAATAAAAAATGCAAAACTGCTATTCAATTGGTATGTGTACAGTCATGCTGTACTTATTGCTATCATGAATAAAGCATTTGTTTTTCTAAATTGTGTGTATATTCCTAGAGGGGCACTTAAAAGACAGAGCTTGTTAGAGAAGGCATGGAAACAATGCAGAATTTCTCCCGTTTCACTACTTGAATCATAAGGTATAATCATAAATCCTGAGAGCAGCCCAACCAGCTAAAAGGGCACAGGGGACTCCTCCGGAACTCGGGGAATTTCTTTTCCTTGACTGTTTGTGTAACACAGCTCCTCCGAGGAACGAGCGGCCGACTGATCCACTTTGAGGTCTACTCATCTCCCCCCAGCCCCAAATGCGTTGTTGCCATGGGGAGTCCCAGCAGAGATGGGGGCAGCGAACACCCTAAAATGCTTTTGTGGTCGGCCTCTGCCTTCTGGAGTCCTTGTGAACCAGAAGCTGGGGTGTGAATGCTTTGCTCTCGGAGGGGTGTAAGGAGAGCTGACATGCTTTGATCTGTTAGGACACTCACAGGAAACACTGCCTTAAAAACACTGGGTTCCTTGGGGAATTTATGCTTGTTTGGTTGGTTGTTTTTTTCTACATTTTTAACTGTTGTTTCAAAGCATAAATCCTCCTTCCTTCCCTAAAATAGAGTTACAAATTCAGCTGAAAGTGCGTACACTAAAAGATGCCAAATGCTTACTGTGTCCTTTCTCACTATAGGAAGTGTCTTTTCTCACTATATAGGCGTTGGCATTTTCCCTTCTTTGTTAATATGCTGGTATCTTGATTGAGACCAAGAAAGCTACTATCTTAATGGGCCTGACAATGTGATCCTTGTTTTAACAGCTATTGCACAGTGCTTCAAATACTTTTTAATATTTAAATACACCAAAACTATGTACAATTTGTTTACAAAAATGTAATTGCAAGTTTCTTTTAGATTATTAATGTAAAAGTAAAAAAAAAATCTTAGAATAGCTTTCTTTTTCTTGTTGCTTTTGATCAGTTGATGTAGCTTAATTTTATATTGTGTGGCACAAATACCATTCTCTGAATTTTCTCTCCTTGCAGATTAATAAGCATGGAAATGAGGTAGCAATAGTATTTTCTATGCATAAAACACTTCCTTTAACAGGTGTATGTATTGTGTGATTCCACCACATGCTAACATATACATATTGCTATGTGAATATCTGTTGTGGCTTCTTTGAAAATGTTAGCTGCACCCTCAGAAGGCTTACTGTAAACAAATCTTGGACATTTTCTTTTTTGAAATCTTGTAGGTGTAGCCTTCTAAAACTATGTAGATACACACAATGGATAGAACTTTATGATGCAATTTTGCTGTCCAATGTCACATAACACTAGGTTATCCATAAGTTATGTCCATAAGAACAAAATTCAATGTCCATATATATACACACACATATATATATGTATGTTTCTGTACTATTGGCATGCTGTTAGAAGCATATTTGTAGCTGAGGTAAAATGCAAGCAGAATTTGGATACAAAAACCTATCATCAGTGTAACTACAAAAAAATCCCCAAAAACTTTAGCACTCATTTGGTATTCGAGGATTCACAAGTATCTTAGCTCACAAGAAAGCTTGTCACTTCAAATCCTGTGATCACACAACCCAGAAGCATTGCTGTGTTGGCTGTGCTGGATATTCATCTAACTCAGTTCAGATCTCATAACCCAGGAACCAAAAACTTGTGTTCTGCATTGACCAGACACTGAAAGCTTCTCAGCAACCTTGTGCTTCTCACCTGAGAACATGGCCAAGTTTTCCCTAGTTTGAATACTTAGGCTCTACTTAGGAAAAAAAATGGGAATAGAAACCGGATTCTAAAATTTACATCTCTCTCATTTTCAGAGGTAACCACCACCAAGTCAGCAGAGATGAGATTGTGGAACCGTGGGATAACATGGAAAGTGCATTCACTAAAATACTTCACTCTTTCAGTTTTCACTGCCTTTGCTCATGCATTTGCATTCTTATGTTATCATGGATACAAATGATGTTCAATAGTAAAGGGAAGAAAAAACATAGAAAATAAATGGGCCATGCATTTTATCTACCTCTACTTACTGTCTCATATCACAGATGCTTATTTAACATTTCATATCCCTGAACATCTAAAATACGTGTATTTTTTAAAAAAAAAAAATATTTCTGCTTCTGTCCTGTTTTGCAAATTTCAAAATATCGCACGGAAATAACCTCATTTGTGGCCCAGATGAAAAGGCTCATTTCTTCCCAATTTCATGTTCTAAAAATGGCCTGGATCTAAAGTTTATTTTCTTAATATCTTCTCTTAAAAAAAAAAAAAAAATACCAGTAAAAAACTGGAATGATAGCTTTGCCTCCACTAAATAGATGTTTCTTTCATCACATATATCAGAGATTTTAAGTCATTTTCAGAACACATTATAGCTCCATCCGATCCTCTTATTCACGGTAACTCTTGGAACATGGCAGTTCAGTCAGGTGTGAAAAATAATCTCATTTTTATAAGCACTCTAAATATGATGGAATTTGGCTTTTCAGTAAATAGATGACATGAAATACTTTTTTTTTTTTTTAATCAGTGTTCATTCCAAGATAGTTGCATTACTCTACAATTGACAGTGAACTAACATAGAGGGATGTAGCATTTCCTAACATTTCTGTGCTTATAGAAAATGTAGTGGAGACTTGAAGACATAGATTTGGATTCTTTGTCCCTGTTTCTGAATATCATGATTCCTTTATTTAGAATATGACTGTATCTCAAATATAAGCTAAAAATAAAATAAGGAAACGTTTTCTTTTTTTTTTTCTTTTTTCTCTTTTCTCTTTTTTTTTTCCCTGACAAACTATGTAGATCTCACAAGCCCAAACTTGAATTGTACAATCTGTTCCTTGGCCTCATTGGAGGGACTGAGGAGTTCTCCTGCCTAGAAGCATAAGCACGTAGCAGAAGTCTCTAAATTGAGAATTTGCTCATTTTAAGTTGATTCTGTAATCAGCAACCCAGATCTGAATCACATTCTGGAAACATTCATCTCTTGGCATTGATTATAGGGAGAGTTTAAGGTGACTTCAGTTTCCAACTTAGGCACTTAACTGAGAAAGTCATCATGATGGAGGATGAATCAAGACACTAATGTTGCCACAAACCAACTCTGGTTTCTACATGAAATCCTGGTGCAGCTGAAGCTGGCAGGAGTTGTGTCATTAACCGCGGGCAGCTAGGAGCTCCCCTCAGACCTTGATTCAAAACTTGACAGAATGTTTAACCTTGGAAAATAAGGACATATGGAAATATTGATACAGCCTTGAAAGCTGTAACTCAAACGTGTCTGCAGTAAAATGTACCAAGCTTGTAGCTTTGACACGGGAATGGGATGATGCATAACTCAATGAATACAAGAGGTCTTTTCCTTTGAAACTCCAAGACAGCGGTGCTCTCTCAGCAAAGCTTAACAATGTATAAATATCTCTTTGTCACTGTCATGAATGCTTGTTTACAAACCCTTCAAGCCCACAGAGTGCAAATAAAAATTGACAGGTAACATTATAATTGAAGGTGCATGCATATATGCTGCAGTGTTTTCTATTTGTGCAATGCTGTGTTGGGCTGTGCCAAACACACTGAAGAAATGGGACCATTGCAATCATTTTAACAAGTTATTTGGCTGCATGCATGGTGTGATTTACTTCTGGGTCTCGCGAATGCATTCAGCTTTATTTGTTAACCTAGCAGAACATTATTTATTAATGAGTTCTTCATGCTTTATTAAGCCTAATGTCAAAACACCTCTGTGGGACTCCAGGCATGTTCTCTCTTTATGCTAAAGCCTTCTAAAGAAAATGAAAAATTATGCAGCAAAGCTGCAGATAAAACCCAGTAGATATCAGTTCAATTACTCTTGATCCTGGCAGATGATGTTTCTGAATATTTGTGAAAGCACAGCATCTGATTGTGTGCTGGCTTAAATTAAAGCATTCTGCAATCTCAAATGTACGTAATTAGGGTGCCTTAGAAACCTAACAAGGCTACTGTGGTCTCCAAAGCTGACTGGAGTGCTCAGATGACAAGAACCGACAAGTTCACCATGGAAGCGGGATATGTGCTTTCTTCTAAGTGTCTGTGAACTGATGTTTCATATCAGAGGGGGAGGCTTCTTCATGGGAAGATTAAAATTATTCAAAGTAGAAGCAGAGTGAATTATCTGTGATTTTCTGTAATTTGAGAGCACTATTATGGCTCAGGAAACTAATACTGGAGTTCAACAAACTTTTTCACCCTTAATCTGACTGAATGCCTGGTTTTCTACCACTGACATGAGACTCAAATCCAGCAGCTCTGCATATGTTAACCTGTAGGAATATCTTGGGACTTATTTCATGATTCTTCTATGTGCGCTGGTATTTAACACCAGTTAAGTAACACCAGCTTTTACACACCACAGAAACATAAACAGAATGGAATAACATGTGATTTTATGCAGTTGAAAAAACAGTAATTCCCAGAAAGTCAACACGTTCATCACTTTTTACGTGAAATAGATATAAGCTTTACATGCATAAGAAGCCTTCAGATAAAGTTCTTTTTTTGCTGTCATATTTGAAAGACAACCTTTTAAATATATGCTTTCTAAAAAAATTTTGGTTAGTAGACTTAAAAATGGATAATCAGGATCACCTGAGTTATCATGATAAGCAGAAATTATATAAAAAACCTTATTTAAAAGAATGAAAAAAAAAATAGCAGTCTGTTCCTTTTGTGAATGCACAAAAGAAGACATTTAACATCTGAAGTGACAGACACAGCGGTTTAGGTGTTGAAATCTAGAAGTTTTGTGCCATTGAGCTCTATCTTGTTTTTCCTGAAGACAGAGTTTCATTATGGGTTGTAGTAGAGAGCAGATATAAGATGTAGAGCCTTACTTTTACGCACAACTCATCACACTAGCCTACGTTTATGTAACAGATAAATAAAGTAGAAAAATTTGACCAAAGATACAGGCCAAAAAGACTGTCTCAGTTTCCAACTCAGGCAGCAGAAATCTATGGAGAAAAATTCCTAGAGGGAGTTGCAAATAGATTTTTTGGTCACTGCATAATCATTAATGCTTTATTTCCTATTTTCTGTTTGTAATTACTACCAGTTATGAATATTTGATGGAAGCTTGTTTTGAGCTTTCCCTTTTTCTTTCATCTTGCTACTTTCATCGTCTTTCACATCATCTGAGACATCAATGTAAAGCAACGGATGGTAAGGGAAAGCACCATATCACAGCAAACAAAGAACTGGGGGGAGCAGATCCTCAGCCAGTGTCTGTGAGTAGAGCTCTCCTAGTTTCGGTAGAAGCCGCCTGGTTACAGGCTGTCACGCTGAGACCTCTTGGCATAGACATTTCTGTAACATAAACCAAAGACTGCCAGGCCCTCCTGCTGGAGTGCTTTGTCCCGTTTTCTGACAAGTAGTCACTAGAGCCTGGTTTCTCTCTTTCCAAGTGGGTACCTAATCATCAGAGAAAGAGTCCTGCTTGTTTGGTGAGTGTTTTTTGTCTGGCACTATCTATAAAGCTGTGAAATAATCCAGGGATGGCAGAGGAGGGCTGTGCTCTTTCTCGTCTGGTTAGCTTTTGTGATAAATAATTGATCTTGCTACAGATGTTAGTCTGCAAATCCCAATGGGAGGGAAGCACCCCCTGCTAGCCCAGGAATAAATCTGGAATTACAGAGGCAAGATCAAAATTTAAGCCACATCCTTTCCATTGGTTCTTCCTACTGTTTAGCTTGATTAGCTGCACAAGTTTTCTCCTACAGGACTGGTTTGATTTTTTCCCGTGTTACTTAGTTACCACAGTTATTATGGATTTTACTCTTCCCAACCTTCCTCATGCATTACCTGTATGTTGTATAGGGAACAGAGAGTGTAGACGATGAAGGGTTCTTACTCTGGATCTGACACAAGAAGCCCTGGACTGAAGGCAAAGCTGAAGAAAATGAGTAGCCTGGCTTCCTGAGAGCTGTAAGGCAAATCAGACTGGTCACTAGTCCCACCACAGCCAGGCACATTGCAGGTACTTTTGTTTTAGTGGACACAGATTGCTAGTTTTACACGGAGGTGTGTGTATCCTCAGAGACTTATGCTAATAAGAAAGTAGAACTAGCAGAAGCTGTCATACTAAACCCTTTACATATTTGTTTAGGTTTTTTTCTAATAGTGTCAAAGAGATGTCAATAAAATTGCATTTGTTTCAGAACCAGCTAAACGTAATTTGACAGTAAGACTTAACTAGAGTCCAGATACCCAGCAGTATCTCATCTTAGACCAAAGGGAATCTGTTGAGAGCTTGTTAGGTCCCTCTAGACTACAAGAGAGGCAAGCAAGTCTGCCTTGTACAGTTCTCCCAAGAGGACACAATTAAAAATCATCCTGCTCAGGAACTACTTTATATGCTTTTGTTTTTAATAACACCCTTTGAGACCAGCAGCAGTGTGTAATATCGCTCCTGCTTTTGGTCTGCGCATGGTCTTTATGCTGCTCATCAACAGAGCCTACCGTGCTTTCTTCTCCACTGTTTGCTGTCTAATGAGCAAGTTTGCTCATGATTAAATGTAAGGTCGCTTGCTTCTTTGTACAACTGCAGTACAAATGTTGCATGGAGAGATGCTGTTTCATTTCTGTGATTTCCAGAAATGCAATTTCAGCTGATTAATATGATTTTGTGATATGCACATTCCCATGAACGCATCATTTCTTCAAAGTACAAGTTTTCTCTTTACAACCTATGCAGGTTTAGACTGTGGTATAAACCTTTCACTGAAGATGGCAGAGCTGTGGTAAGCTTCGCTGGTCTCAGCCATGAGCTGATTTTTGTGCAGACTGCTGCTGACACGATGCCTGGCACACCGTCGCATGTCCCTGTGCTGTGCGTGTGAGAGAGCTCATGGGGAATGGTGAGGCACGTTCCCGCCTGTGGTGGTGTTCAGAGGAACCTGTCACAGAAGGAGCCGTCAGCTGAGACAGAGCTCTGGTGAAACTGGGGTTCATCTCCCCGCCTTGAGCTTGTGGAGCTGAGGGCACAAAAATCCTCACGCCTTAAATCAGTGCAGTTACTGGGATGTCTGTTCTGGAAATCAGAAAGACAGTAAATATACTCAAAGAGGCTCGGTTCTATGCAATGTCATTGTAGAGCAATTTCACTTCGTCACGTAATTTTTACCCTTTATTGTATAGATGTGCAGCCTGTTGTCCTATATCACACAGTAAAATATGACCTATTACATAGGCAGTAATGGAAAGGGAGAAACTGCCCAATCATGTAAAATTCATGCTCTATTGATTGGACTTCTGCTTTGTTTTGCTTGTGTTTGGGGGAAAAGCATATTTGGAAAGCTCTTCTCTATCGTCAATTACTACTGCTCCAGGCTATTTATGCTGCTGTAGCAATTCCAATAAACCCACAGAAGAGAATCGCCTTTTCTGTTGACGGCACATTCGCTGGTATTTCTGCAGCAGTGCAGTAATGTCTTTATTGTGTAATGCTGTATTTTAATAGTCAATTAAAATTCCCATTGAATTGACAAAATGGACTTAGGAACTTCTGAAGACTATTTGGCTAAAAGTACTCATGAGACTGTTCTGATAATCACTGCCATGCCACTATTCAAAATTACTCAAAAGCTTCACCTTATCACAATAGGAGAAGTAGCAAGGCAAGAGAAAACATATTTTTATAAAGGAAGCCTGTTGTTGAATGGAGTCTCATCACTCTGTTTTGCCCATGTCTCCTCTCTTTTCTTTGTCCTCCAGCACCACCATCATGTCTCTTCTGCCTTTTGTCCATTTCCCCAACTCCATTTTGTGTTGTCTTTTTTTTTTTCCTGTTTCCCTCTCTTTCTCGTGTTATCTAATAATAACAAATGGTGCAGTGCCTTTGTGATGAGAACAGGAAGGTGATGAATAGTTCTGTTAGCAAGATTTCAGGGGCTTCACAGAGAGTTTGTGTTATTTTATTCTTTTCATAACAAATGTGTTTACAGCCTGCAGGTTAAAATGAATGAAAGTAACAAATAATACATAAGATAAACTCTGTGTTAGTAAGTACACCGCTAACAGGGAACAGGGCTTGCAAACACATGAGTCATTCCAACTCATCTGTTGCTCACTTCTGCCATCCCTGCAATGCTATCTTCGGTCCCGTGATGGTTGATGGGTTTCTTAATGCCCCAGCTGCTGGATTTGCTTATTGCACGAAGACCTTTGCTTCTATTCAGCATGTTTCTCAGTTATCCCAGTTTCATTACAGGAATTTTTTTTTTTTCCAGATGTCATCGGTAGATATTCTTTTGGCACTTTTATGATGGTTTCCTTTGGGCCTCCCACATACAAAGAGGTAACAAGCTTGCGTAGTGTAGTGCACTGCCAGATGTGCTGTGGGATCGTGTTCATAATATTTAGCAACTCTTGCAATTGCTCCACAGAGGAAGCATGTTGCAGCTTTCGCAGCCAGACTCTGCAAGCAAGGCAAATGACAAAACTTGGGAAAAGCCATAAATAGGAAGCTCACAATTCAAGACACAAACAAATCCATAGGGCTACTGTGTGAGAGAATAATAATAATCTTAGCTTTTTGAAAAGACAAGGGCAGACTGAACTGCAAACAACATTTCAGTCTTCCTCGTTCTATTGCCTCTGGCCTTTTGCTTCTCCAGTATAGTGTGCAAATAAAAGTGAATTGGCACTTTCAGATGTACTTCTGTAACCCTACAGATGTGTTATTAATGTGGATTTTTCAAGTTTCAAGGCACAAAGGGACTGAGATTGAATTATATGAAAACATAAATAGAATGGACATCTGCTTACAGGGCATTCTTCCTTCTATTATTTACTACAGATTGTGAAGAATCATTTTGCACAGAGATTAATATTGGGGAAGCACAAAACCAAGCTTTTACAGGGAATTAAAATCTGGGCCATGATAGGCAGGGGAAAGTGAAAAGGGTAGATTTTTAAAATGGCAGAAGCAGTGAAGCCCATGGGAGAATCGCTCCAGAGTGAGGCAAGGGCTTGCTGAAGGCAAGTGGAGGGGATAGTAGCAGAAGGACAATCAGAAAAAATTAAAGCTGGAATTTTAGTCTGGCATTTATTTGTAGTTAAATCATTCATTCCACCTAGTGAATGGTTTTCTCCCTCTTCCCTGGTGGGACCTCCACAAAGTGGTCCACCATCTGGTTGCAATTACATGCTTAGGGCAGGAGGAAAGGCTCACACCACGTGGGGAACCAGTCTGGGTGCTCCTCTGCTGCGGTTACCAAGAGATGCTGCTGTGTGCTCCAGCGCACCTCTCTACACTCCCACACAGAGAGGAGAACGCTACAGCACGCTTCTTACCTACAAGGCCAAGCTTTCTGCCAAGAAAAGCGAGGTGCACAGAGAAAAGACAGATTTTTCTCCTGAAATGTAGCCAAGGTAAGCACCCAGGGGCCAGGGTAGCCTAATGCAGGACTAATTTACTCCCCTTGAGTGTATGCATTATAGCACAATCTTTAGTTCATGATTACATACTACTTTTTTCAGACCTCTGCTTCATTCACTGCACAGGAAGGACTGCGTGCTGAGAACTAACTAGCAGTACATGGAAAAAATATGCTAATATCGGTAGGATGCTTGTCTCAAATGTGGTAAAAATGGAAGTTATATGACAGCTAAGGCAGAAAAATGCAGGAAGAAAAAATTAAAGCACCTGAGGCTTCAAAAGTCAGTATAGCAATTTTAGCAGTTACTACCCACCAG
The DNA here is from genome assembly GCA_013400135.1 of Rhinoptilus africanus. Classification (NCBI taxonomy): domain Eukaryota; kingdom Metazoa; phylum Chordata; class Aves; order Charadriiformes; family Glareolidae; genus Rhinoptilus; species Rhinoptilus africanus. The sequence continues at coordinate 201,499 of VXBO01008602.1, read as the reverse complement.
CTGTTCATTACTATCCTTTAGCTGGAGGTTTACTGCCTCCACAACTGAGTTGCATTCCCTGCTTCCAGCTTAATACAAGTCCAGTGACTTTGTGCTGAAGGGCATTAGAACAGCGTAGCTGTGGATGTTGTAACAGTAGGGGAGGGCTTTGACTCTACCCCAAAGAAGACATTCCTAGAGAGAAGACCCTTCTTTGGTTTTCTTCCCGCCTCTGCCCTAGGCTTCCTGGTGATGGCAGGCAGGTGACTAAAATTTAAGTTTCTACAGCTGTCCACTAATTGGATTTTACTCCCAATTCACTCCATTTGGATAAGTGACAGGAAATACTTGGGGTCTGATTGACAGAAAGGGTGAACAACTCCCAGCTGCAGATGAAGTTCACAGGTACCCTCCTCTGGGGATGCCAGCAGAATAGGGTCAGGTTGCAGCCTTCTTGGACTGACTTTCAAGTTAGCTGATACTTTTGACAATTCATCTTGAGCCCCTGTAAGTCCATTCCCTAGTGAGAACACTAGCAATACTCTCATCTCACATGGGCATTGTGAAGATATATTTATTGAGTTTTTAAAGAACTTGATTACAGAAAGTCTTAATTTAAGGAAACTGTCATTCCTATTAGAGATATAAAGTGAAAATCAGCCCATCTGCTGTGTACCACTGTCCGATTTCAGCTTTTTCTTTCATACTTGTAAAATTCTTGAATGTGACAAAAAAAATGCCTTTTTTTTTTTAAGTTACTCTTCAGAGCATGTGGCAAATGATGCTTGGATATCCTTTTCACACTTGCAATGTGTGAGTGAAAGGATGTATAGAGAGACTTGTCTGCTGTTTCTTTTTCTTCATTCAAGCATAGAATGCCTCCTTTCCCAATATTACTGTGTCTTTCTGTGTGTGCCCTGTTTTCTGCATTGGTTAGCATTATTCTGTCAACTCTAAGTAGTGTTGATTAGGAAATTGATACTGCTACTAAAAAACTATATTTCATGTGTTGATTTCAGTCAACAAGACATGTTTTCTCGGTACTAGTTAAACTGATAATGTAGTAAAATGCACAGCTGATTTATTTTCTGGAAATTTGCCTTACATCATGACTCGATGTAACAATTTTTTACATTCTTATGATCTGATCATCATACAGTGAACCAACCAAGACCCGTCAGCTCAGTAATCTTCCTGGGTGCTGCTTAATAGTTACGCTGTATTTGTGATGAAGAAACAGCAGTTTGAAATGTCCCCTACTGATAGCGCCAGAACAAAGCTGGAAAATCTCCAGAACTCTCTCATTTTAAAAACATTGCTGAATTTCCTTGTGAATATATGAATATACATATCTTGCTTATTTGAGGAACAACTTTTTTTTTTTTTTTCTCACTCAACTGTACTTTCTTCTTGTAGTACATATTGGTTCAGAAAGAGATTAGAGCTTACCCTATGTACTGAGGAGGGTGAGAGGTGGGAATTTTAGTGTTATGCATATTAAAATTAGGAATTTATAATTTTTTATATATATTGCATTTTGTAAATAAGGGGAAAGTTGAAGAAAAGCATACACTCAATATGAAGCATGACTGAATTGTCACTGTAAGAGAATTATTCCAGAATTGAAGGATAGTTGTTTAAACTAGGATACTGATTAGAAAACAGAGTAACGAGTCAGCAAAATCAAAAGGCCTGATTTCTGCAAGAATTGCAGCCCCTCTTGTTTGAATAGAAACAGAAAAACAACTTAGAAAACATGCTTTTGTATGACATGTGGAGGAATAGCTATACCCTTCTCTACTTTAGGTGAGATTCTGCACTTTTTTCCATCTGACGGTGGGGGACAAGCCACAGAGATATCTCAAGCTTTGGGAAGGAAACATCTGCCTCTCAGATCCTGCTGCCACCCTCCACCAAGCATCTGAGGAGGCAGCTCCCCAGCTGAGCAGAGTCCGGCCTAGCCTTATACCTGCCAATGGCTTCATTTCAACCTTTGTCATTGCTCAAAAGGACAGTCATAATCAAAATTACAGCAGGACTTAAAAGGAAAAAAGCCTGAAGGTCATGAAGAGCTTGTCAGAGGAACAGAAGGAAGGAAGGAGAAAAGCTTCGTCTTTTTCCTACACCCCTGAGCTGTCAGTCAGCCAAAAGAAATTAGAAAGTGAAAGTTATGGCCCATGTGAAACCAAGAGAAGGAAGTGCATTAGAAATGCCCCCTGATTGCAAACCCAGGTGAACTGGATGCAAATTTAACAATGTTATTGCTCAGTGAGGAGGATTTGTCAGGGATAAAAAGCAATAAGCACAGAAATATCTTTGGGCAAGTGTTAGTCTCTAGTGTGACCTAAGCAAACTCAATTTTATTGTGAGCCATGTTAACAAGAAGCTGAGCCTATAAGCCTTGTAATAATAACAAAAAAGCAATTTATGCAAAATGGGGGCAATCCTCATCTTGTAGTATCTAGAGAATATGCAGTTTTATAGGTGATTAATTCCAAAAAAAAAAAAAAAAAAGAAAGAAAAAAAGGCTTGCACAAGTTATTTAAAAGCCTTTTAGTAGGCTGCTACTGGGGAAGTATTAAGAAAAATAGAAAGGGTACGGCACTTGAGGAAATGGCAAGGCATTGTGGCAATATCGTATGAAATAAAGTAGGATTCATTTATGTAATTATTACAGAGACACAGTAGTCATACAGTAGTTAAAAGTTATGCCATGATTTCCCAAAACAAACTTGTCTTCTTGAAAGTTTGTTTATTTATCCTTTATCTTGTCTACTTAGTGTTTTTATTGAAAGCAGGATAAATCTAAACATATGAAGAAATTAATAACTATTTCTAAAACACTCTTCCAGGTTCAGAGTTGGTTTTGCTTTGGTTTTGTTTTGTGGGGTTTTTTTTATTTTTCTTCATAACATCTTCAAAATTATTTCATCCAGGCATTGCAAGCATAGCCACTCTGAAAAGAATTGGATACTGCTGCCTTCATGTATATTAATCAGAGAGTTGAAAGACATATAGGTTTACATTTTCGAAAGCAGTCAGTAATTCACACTGAGTGCTCCATTTGATATGCATAGAAAAAAAACCACTGAGTATTAAATCAGCATTTAATATCAGGTTTCTTTAAGTGTGTAAACTCCGCTACCTGACATCATTAATCAGTTTCGGTATATTAGGCCATAAATATTTACATTTGTTTTTAAAGTAATAAACAGTCATGTTTGCTGTTACCATTACAAAATATTAATTATGGTTGAGACTTTCAAAAAAGCTAAAGGATAATAGACACCCTGCATTAACTCAGCCCAGCCATGAGAGCTAGAAACAATAAAGGACTTGGAATGAATTTCAGAAAGTAGGCGTGGGGACTTCCACACTAACGTTTTTTAAAAAAAAGTACATCAACATTCATATTGTCACATCTGAGTTGCTGAAAATCTTTCAGTAGTTGGTGTTTATTTCAATTTTTAAAGTTCTTGATACATTTTTTATGTTTCTGCATAGGCACCAAAGGACTTTGGCCTTAAGGAATTTAAATATTTCCTCCGTGCAGGGGACTGCATCAACCAGCAGCCTCTAGTTTTATTTTATTGTAGCCACAACACCATCAGCAGACTATTTAAAGGACTAGAATTAGAAAAGCCAACCCTCAGGTCTGAAAAAAAGCGACGCCTTTCAAAGTTATTAGTGAGTTGAGACCTAACTGATAGACATCGGTTATCGCTGCCTGTCGTATTGACTCTGAGTCATTTTCTTAGCTTTGGTTTCTCAGTCCTAGGGTCATGGAGGTACCTGTCCATCACATCAGCCAGGGCTGGGACTGGGATTTTGCATCAAACTCTCTGCTTGGTGTTTCCTTCTGTTTTGCTCAAGCAGCTCCTGCTCCATATGCTACCACCCCCAGGCACACAACTCTGTCTCGGTGTTCCATTACACATTAGATCATACATGGCATTTCTGACCGTATTATGGGCCCAGCATTGAAATTTCTCACCAAAGCAAGTCCTTGCCCATGACAGTGCTGTCACAGTTGGGGAAATCCTCCAAGCACCAACTTCAGCTGGTAAAACAAGAATTTAAGCTTATCTTGGAAGGACTTGCAGCCTAACTCTGCCAACATCTGAAACAAACACAAATGCTCTGAAGGTTCTGCTTTTGCAAACCCCGCGTACACCTATAGGTTTCCCAGGTGGTTGGTTAAATCCACCTTCAGATGGTTCTTGGGACACAAGGAAGTCCTTAACATGCATATTCAGAGCAAGGGCACAACGTAGCAGAGAGTCAGTGAGAGCCCTGGCTGTGGCGCAGGGGTATGTTGGTCGGTGCAGTGATAACCAAGCGGCACATCCTTCATAGAATCACAGAATGGTTTGGGTTGGAAGGGAACTTAAAGATCACCTAATTCCAGCCCCCTGCCATGGGCAGGGACACCTCCCACTAGACCAGGCTGCTCAAAGCTGCTTCACCCAGGAGAAGTTCCCATCACCCAAAAAACATACCGACTGCTTTAGGAGAAGGTCACGGCATGTGATATGAAGGAAAAAGGGTGTGAAAAAGCCCTGCAGCTATTGAGGCAAAAGTCTGCTGCCCTCAGCTCCACTGTGGCATGTGGAAGCAGCTTCAGCCCCTGTAGAATTAGGAACTAGAGGATTCTCTGCTGTATTTCAACACTGAGAAAACAATCACCATATTTTAACTAATGCCTCAGATTTATGCCTGATTGGCAAGACACTGTTGATGGTATGATTAAATACTTTCCGAATATACACTTGATCAACTTTTCACTCGAATTTTATGGTTTGGAGATAAAGTGGTAATTGGATAATGTTAGGAATGCTCCTTTAAAATACAGCTATCAGTGAATTAAATAATAGCAGCTTTTTAAAAGCCGGCTTACGCTTTAAAGGCATTTTTTCAGTCTAAAATATTTATTCCAGACTACAGTTTTAGAATAAGAGCAAAATATTTCTGCAACTAAGTAGTTTATACTTTCCTTTACTTTATTCCCTCTCTGTTATTATATTGTCCTTGAAACTATTTTCTGACACTGTCAAACACGATAGCCTCAGGACAGAAATGAAAGTGAGATAATGTATCTCCATGAGCTTTTCTGGTGAAATGTTTTTAAAAGTTTTTAAATGCAGACATTTGGATTTAAGCAGAAGATGAAAGAACAATGAAGCTAGGAGATTAAAGGAACAAAAGCAATTATTTTAAATGTTATTCTAACGTTCCAGTATTAATCCTTGAACACCGTTATAATTGCACTAAATGATTTATATAAGTAACAGAAAAATTATTTTATGCTACTTTTCCTATTCCTCTGTAAGGAATAATGTCTTCTCTGTCAGTCTCTTTTCTCTTAATTATGATTCCCAGAAATGTGTCACTGTGACATTTTTCTAAATATGGTCTTAATAAGAGGCTTAACTTTAATGGTTTAGTGCCTTGAAAACTTTTATAAGATTATCAAACCAATTCTTAAAAACACATATTCATTTTCAGAAACCAATGTAAGTTCAATGTGTGCTATTTTTCCATTTCAGAGATAACCTAAGTAGAACAAGCAAATCCAGAAAGTAAGACTTTCATTGTTGGAATAGTGTGGGAGGGAGAGTGAAGGGCAGAGATTAGAAGATTTATGCTTTTGCCCTATTTCTTCAGTGTGTGTTACAGAATTTATCAATTGTTTATTTCTCATATGCTAGCATTTTAAGAGATTATTTTTAAATTTTTTTACTCTGCTTAATCACTCTTGCATTTTCTCAACTGGAATGTCTGTCATTTAAGCTTTGAATTTCCACAGACTGACATGGTTAGAGATAGAGTGACTGGCTGGCTCAGGGAAGCCATGTCTGACGTTTCAAGAAACACGATTCAGACTTCCTTGCATTGCTTTGACTGTTGCAATGTTTTCTTCAAACAGAGTTACACTTGTATGTTTGTTTGCCTTTTTATTTCCTCCTTGCTCAGCACTAGCAACCCCCCCAGCCCCTTGCAAAAAAACCCAAATAAGCACAGTTCTTCCTTCAAAGATTCCATAAAACATACAGAAAGAAGAGATGGTTCAATGGCAGATGTTTTACTGCTTAAAGTCACTTCCAGTTGGGGGCTAAGCTGAGGCCTTTCTGTTATTTTGATACCATTTCTGATGAGCCAGAAACTAATACATGGCAAATGGTTTATATAAGATTGGTGCATTTGCGTAGGAGCTGAGAGCACAAGCCCCCGTCCCCATCCCCATCCCCAGGACAAGGCAGTAGTTTTCTGCAAACAGTTTTAGCTTGTAATAGCCTTGAAAGCAACTGTAAATGCAGTTCTTCATTATGTCAGCATGCCTTTTTCAACATTTTTTTACTGTCACAAGATTTTATAAATCACTGGCACCAAGCGTGCATGTTCTATATACCAAAAACTGTTTACCCACACAGATGGATGTATGCGTATGACACTGAATCACAGTGAAATAAAATATTTTTCATGAAGGAATATGTAAATATTAATCAGTATTTTTCAAACACTTTTCCCACTAACGCAAGAAATACTATACCAGCATCCTTTAAAAACATGTTCTAAAGAGACGGAAATTCAGCCAAAGAACTCTTTTTGAAAGTGCCTATTAAATTTGGATAGCTCAGGAGCTGGGTGTCCAGCTGAGGAGACGCTGCCTTTTAGGAGCACCTACCTAAAACTTTGATTGACCTTTAGCAAGTACTGGGGGTGCTTAGTGTCACTGGGAGAAACACTGGAGAGGCCACAAAGCAAGAATGTGCCTATCAGAGGTTTAGAAAGTGTCAGCAGGTGGCATGCATCGCACAGCGATGTTGTTTTCGAGTGGGGGGAGAGTTTTTGAAAGAACAAAACTTAATCTTTTTAAGTACCTAGATGATTTACTGTGCACAACTTTTGAATGTTACTCTGAAAATGGAGATTTCTGAAGGCGTTATGCTAGGTAAGGAAAAAGCCAAAGAACCCCAAATTGATGAATACATTTAGGAAAGGATTTGCCTGAGTCATTAAAAAAATATATCTCTGCAGTACCGAGAAAGCTCAGTTCCTATTACAGATACAGATTAAAGATGCTATTTGTATGCACTTCTTCTTGATCTTCACACTTGTCTTCTTTGTCGGAGTTTTATAAAAACACATTAAAAACATCAGCATTGCAAAAAAAGGATTTTAAAGCAACTTGTCTTCTGGAAAATGTTTGTTCCATTGATGTTTGAGCTTGCACAGAAGAAGTAATAGGAACTGCATCTCTGATCACTGGAAAATGGATTCTTGTCAAAGGCACTAACTGTCCTAATAGTGTGATGCTATGTCTTGCTCTGTCTCACTGCCAGGCTCAGCTGTAGAAACAGCATAATTATATGAGTAGCAACAATTCCCTTATCTAGTAAGAACACTTGCTACTGTTAACCGCATTTCAATGTGCTGAAGATGAAGCAGAGTATTAAAATTTAAGCTGAGTTTGTCGGGTCTTTTAATCCAAAGGAGGTTGATTTTCTGTTGGCTTGGTGGTTTGGGTTTTTTTACACCTTTCAAAATCTACCAGCCAGCCCAAAAGCAGGGGATATTTGGAGAGCCAGGAGCTGCCTCTGCCCAGGGCACGCTGCCTGCCCTCATCTGGGCACTGTTTGCTTCCCCGCAGAAGTCTTTTCTGGACCTGCTAAATTTCCATTCTGCCTGACTTCTTGTGCCTCTGACATTACCATGACCTTGGTTCTGTGGCATCTGAGAACTAATAACCTCAACAGAAAAGTCTTCATTTCTGTCTCTCATTGCCCCATAAGTACATTTCCCAAGTGTAAACATTACTTGTAAATCAGTCCAAATCAGTCCGTACATTCTTGTGCTGTTCTTAAAGGTAGCCATTAATGACCCAAAATTCCTGATCCAAAGTTTATTAATGTCAATTAAAGTTATTCCGGAGAAAACTCTGAGTCCCATATAAGGCAACCAGAATAACTATCTTCTAATCCGCCAATCCCATGAAACTACAAGGATTTTCAAATCACAATAGTGAAGTGGTTGTAATGATATTAAGAATTAGTGAACTTTTGATATCAGAGTATCTAGTTCTACGAGTATGGCCAGCAGTTATTTCTAAAGCACCTCAGAGAATCACTGAAATAAAGCAACAAAGAAAGACATCTGAGTTCGAGTAGGGGGAACTGGAGAAAATCCAGCTAAGAATGATGAGTTGAAATTCATTGTATATCAAAAAACCTAATTACAGTGATTATGGTTTTTGTCATCTCAGATGAATATTTTCCAGAGCAAATGGAAATTTCCATCCCACAGTCATTGTAGTTGTCCAATATTGCTGTATATTAGCATCTTAGAGGACTGTGATAGTGTCAAATATAAACAGATTACTGTAGACAATCACCAGCCAAAAACAACAAAGAGGCAAGATTATATCTAGGCCTTCTGATGATCAAAGCTTTAATATGCTTTATATGCTGTTTCATAAATAATGAATGTGGAATGGTTGCAGCAGTAACATCAAGGCTTACATATTTTTGTAGTAATTATTTCAAAATTAAATCTAAGTAAACATATTTAAAACAAATATATTTATTAAATATAAAGCCTGAAGAGCCAAACACAAAGAAATAGCTAGGAGGAGATTTATCATCTATAGGTCACTTGTATCCTATTTGTAATGATTCCTCTCCTGTGCTAAAGAGAAAAGCTAAAACAATTTCATAAAAGTGTCATCTAGAAAAAGATAACCTTTTCTTTGGAATTATTTCTAATTTGTTGAAGAGCTTCAGGAAGAAATATGCCAGCTCCAGGATTTATTTTCCCCTTTTTGTTTCATACATGATGATTTACGTATTTTGCTGGTCTTGTTTAAACAGCACACCATCTTCTGTTAACTAAAGAGACTCTATTAGAAGCAATGATACCAACTGTTCAAATTGGAATGCATAAAATTCCTTATTGTTTCGCATCACAAAACAGGCATCCTTATCTCTATATACTGTACAAGTAAATTCAACTTGCTTGTGTTATCTTTACCTGGACTTTTAAAGAAAAATAAAAGAAAATTAAGATAAATTTTCAATGCCCTGCCAAAGATATTCAGGTGAAGGTTCAATAAAGTTAATCATCCTTTACACAATAATGAGGAATTAATACTCAAATCATCTACATTTGATACACTTTATGTTCAGCAATGTCATTTAAACCTTAAAACTGCAAGAATTATGGGAACTCTCAAGCTAATATTGATCTAATGCCTTCAGCTCAATGATAATGTAAATTATTTTATCTTTTTTTTTTTTTTTTGATAACATGGGAAGTACCCATGCTGTTAGAAACAGTAGATGACAGAAAGATCCTCTTCCCAAAACTAAAAAAAAAAATTATTTTCCTGATTTCTTTTCATTGTAGCTGATTCAGATTTTAACTCAAAACATTTATAGATTTTCCTTACAGAAAATAAGAAACAGCTTACATGTGTGAACTTTAGACTATTTAAAGAAATTGGTTTAAGCTTTAATTAAAAATCCATTATCATTTCCTTTCTATTTTTATGGTTGGCACTATTGTTCCCTTCCATGTTGTTTCCCTTTTAGGATACTGTAAGCTACCTATCACGGACCAGTGCAATATATGCATTGATCCATTCAAATTCAACACCTGAAAATGCTTATGCTTGTTATTCCCTCTTTCAGTCCTTGAAGAGAAATGAAAGAAACGCAAGATTCCTCTCACTGTTTGCACCATATAATTTTATCTCTCCATTTAATACCTCCTTGCTATTTTATGTCAGGCCTCTGCTAAGCAAAATTATCTCCAGGTGTAGATCACACACTTACCAGTTTATCACAGGAAGGTTTTGTGGAATAACGGCAGGGCAGGGGGCTAATAAACTCCCACAGTACATGTCAGCTGACACATATAAGGCTATATTATACAGATTCTTTACAAAATATGGGTCAATACAGCATACGTGAAAGATGTAGTGGGTGTCTGACAGAGCATCCTGCTACTGCATTGGAGGCATTTGTCCCCGGCTTTCTTAGCACTTTCCTGCATGCTTCACAAGGCAGGTTAGGAGCCTTCTACTGCTCAGACAGTGCCCAACCCATTACGGATATTACCAGAAACAAGTCTGTATATTAGCAGCCTGTTTATATGTCGGCATACCAGCTACAGAAAACAGGTTTTAATTTCCAGGCGCTTGTTGCAAAAAGGTGTTGACTGACCCCAGCCTGTTTCTTCAGGGCCAAGAAAATTCTGAGCATTTTCTTATGAACGCTCTGAAAGTGGTGTCTAAAACAAGTCCTCTGGGCTGCAGGTGGTTTAAATTGGTTACACATTTATTAATAACATACTTTTGATAGTAACATCAAGCTTGAACCAAAGGACAGCTCAAAAGATAATTTTTCCTCAGACACAAACTGAATCTCAGTCTCTCTTTCTCAACAAGAATCAGAACAGAAACAAAAATGTTGCCTGATTGGTATGTGATCAATTTTTCAGTATGAAGATCTGAAGAATTTTCTGATGTGGGAGTGGTTGGTGCTGTTAGGATGCGCCTCTGTCGCTCTATGCTCCTCTGGCAGCTCTGCAGGGATTTCTCATGGTGGCCCACAGAGTACCCAAATTATTGCTCCCAGTGGCCCTTTATGTGAATTTCTGATCTCTTTTGCTGAGTTCCTGTGTGCTCTGGGAGTGCCTCCAGAGCTGATGTGTCCACACCCTGGCTAAAACTTCTTCCTTCAGGCCTGTCATACGACACCTTCTGGTTTAAAATGTTGTATTTTTCTATGAGAACCACTGAAGCAGAAAACCCAGCCTGCCTTCACATTCTGGAAAATGATGATTGAAATGAGAGACCACACATCACAGTCTCTGAGGCAACCAGTTAACATTTAAAGATGTTATGCACAGAAATGTGGGTCCTTGGAGGGAAAGGACTGTGTTGTCACTTCTACCACATGTGTGAGGGTTTGGGCATGCTGGGTCTGCCTGACAGCAGGATTGAAAGAAGGTCCTTGTTGCATGTTCATTGGCAATACAAGGGATATATGGAACTGGCTTCATATTTCTGCTGCCATAGGCTTTCTTTTACACAAATGTGCATATTTCTTTTAAAACCTTAGAGCTGTTGTCTCCCTGTGATGCACTACCCTCTATTTCATCAGTCCAAGGAAGTCCAAGCTCTAACCAAAATGAAAATGAGAATGCATTGAGAAATGTCATAAACAAGAGACCTTTCTCTAGAGGACCCTTGCTAAAATTTCTTCCAGAAACTTATGAGTGCAACAAGAACAGAAGATGCCTCACATGATACAGCTAAAGAAAGCATACATATGATGACAACTTTAAAGGGACAACTTAGCTATTTAAATACTTTAGTCATTAAAATCTCAGATATTAAGTACTGCTGTAAGTATACAGCTGGCTGCATTCCTCCTAAGACCCACATCAATATCTTCTAGTGCCACTTGCTAGTTATCCAAATATGTTGCCTCTCACCTTCCCCCTCTCTCTCCCTGTCTGAGTTAGAAGAAAACAAGCATTACTGCAACTTCCAGTCTTCTAATGACCTTTTCGTTCCTTTGAAAGAACAACTGTTGCATATATTCCAGTATCATTTATATGAGCATTTGAGATTAGTAATCATGTCTTTCTGTAGGGGTCAACCTTGGAAGAAAAACCACAAATAAATATCTTAAAAACTGAGTTAATTTAACCTGTTGCATACAGCTTGACAAAAAGATCTCCTGGGACAGTTCCCTGTGAAAAAAAGTCCTGAGAGATGTGGTACAACAGAAAACATTGGAGGAGAAGCCTAACAGCGGTTTTACAAGAGATTAGGAGTTAAGACTTCATCAAGGATTCTTAGCTGTAGGTCCTGCCTATATTGAATTTTGTGTTTGTTACCTTGAAGAAAACAGTGTCATTTTGACCACTGTATGTTGGGGGATGGCTCACCTGCTTAGACATAAACTCTTCTTCAGCTGATGACTGGAGTGATAATTCCAGGGTTTGCCGATGATCAGGAAGAACCTACCCTGAAATCAGGTATTGGAGTACAATTAATATATTATATGATCCTACCATCCATTGGTATGTTGGGTACAAACCCATACAGCAAGGACCAGATCTCTTTAATTTAAATAAAAAGGATTTTGGGGGTTTGTTTTCTTTCTAGTTTGCTACAGATGTCATTGCTTTATAGCAAACATTTCACTAATATTAAGGTATTTGCTCATTTGATTGCAAATAACAGGAGCTGTTGTCCTGTAGCTCATAATGGGAAGCGCTTCTTGAGAGCAGTGTCTCAAGTACCGACCGGTAGCTACTCTGTGCGCCAGGGACTCAGAAGCATATTCATCATTTGCCTTAAAAATTACTATAAGAGTTTTTTACGCTTCTCAGAACCTGGGTTCCAGAGAATAACTGTGACAACCCAATACAATCCAAAGGGTTTTGTTTACCTGTAATATAAAAACCAAACAAACTGATGCTGTCTTTTGTTATGCAGAGGTACAGGCTTGACAAAGTGATCAAGACAGGGGATGCTGCAATCAACAAGGACAACTTACATACTCATTTTGATTTTTTTTTTTCATACAGACCAAGACAAAATAAAGAAGAAAAGGATGGAAATAATTATTTCTAATTATAGTGATCACAGTACCATATCTTTCACCTCAAAAATTAGGTCATATACATGTGTTTGTTCCTTACAAATAACTGAGACACCATCACTGTGGCAAACAAAGCATTTCTCTTGGCAGACCAGCAATCTTTGTTTCTAGTAGTACATGGAAGTTAGTATCTCCTCAGTTAAAAAACAGCTTAGTGCCTTTATCTGCTTTTTTGACACATACAGAATGTCTGCTTCTAAATTAACTCATACTTTAGAAGATTGTAGCTTCATACTGTCATCTCTGGTAGAGAAAACCTGTGTCCAAGCATTGGCAACTGCCACAACACTTCTGGTTTGTCTTTGACATTCTTGGAATTCTACTACTGCAAACTTATTCTTGGTGACTTTGCTGATACCACCACAAATATTTTTCATTCTGATTGACTCCAAAGGCTTATAAGTGTCTTTCCTCGATTTCATATACTGACATAAGTACTCCAGGCAACAGTTTTTCAAGACTTGATGTCCCTGAGAAGCAGTAATATGTAAATGACCCTCTCCCTTTCATGCACTAAGAGTCTCATGCCTATACTTAAATTAATTAATGTGAAATTGCTGCTTCTAATTTTTATCACAGTATGCTAATGCATTTACATTTGTTTTTGACTTCTCCTCTGGAGCATGGTACCTGGATTAGCAACATGTTCTTACAGAATTCTCCAGTCACTTGATGACAAGCACTGGCTTTTTTCACTTTCTTTGGAAAAGCTTCTTGGGCTGAATTAAGTAATAACATGGGTGACTATATCCTACTTGACTATGTCAAGTATTCAATGAAATTATATAAAAAAAATGCCTTGTATTCTTTTATATCCAATAGATCACTTTCGTTGCCTTATCCAAGATACCAAAAAACTGAGCAGTAGTTAATTACGGGCCAAATTTTGTAAGCTATACTTCTCAGGTAAGCTCCTGTATCACACAAACATGAAATAAAATCTGTCTAACTATAGAACATCAATTCTGTACCCTCTGCTTCATTATTCTGTAAGAACATCTGTAAATAAATGCACCTAATGCTTTTTCGGTTGTGAAATTTTTTAGCTGAGTGGGTGATACAAGAGGGATTTAAAGTGCAGTAAGTACTACTGAATCAATAGAGTCTGTAAGATTATCTTCTATAATACGTTATCCAGAAAACTGCCCTAATCTATGAAATATATGTTTGTGTCCTTTTATTGTGCTATTTTGCTTACTATGTCTTAGTGGAAATGGAACACAGAAATCCATCTCTGCCATTACCTGTTTAATGAATTTATGACCCAAACATGCTCAGAAATCGATTTATAGTCCTGTGATGTTTTTTATACTATTGTGCTTAAGGAAAGTCTCGTACATGGCTAACCAGGGTACCTCACTTCAGCTTCTTCATAGGAAGGGCAGGTGAGAGTTTGGGGGAATAACAGTAAGTGCAATTTTGATAACCAGATATCATGTTCCACTCTCAGGAAAGAGGGGGAGTAAGTGATTTCAGATTTGTAAATTCTCAACAGTGCGGACTAAGGTGAGATAAATCTCAAGTTCCGTATAGAAACATATATTAGCTTACCAAAATGGTTAGTATAGGTCTTAACAAGTCCACAATAATTGGTTAGGTATATAACAAATTATGGAAAGTGGTGGGGTATACATGGTGTTTGTTAACAATAATTATACGAGCAGTAATTTAGGACAAACAGTACTTAAGGTCGTACTTAAGGTTGTTACTTAACAACTCTAACC
>VXBO01008602.1:120235-179763 GCA_013400135.1 Rhinoptilus africanus | reverse complement strand
CTTTTTATTCATAATGTTCATAGACACAATTTCTTTCCAATTATTTTTTTCTTAAGAGAAGAGAGAACAGAGAAAGAAAAGCCACATATTTTCCTTTCTTTGTGTTTTAATTTTGCTATATAATTTTTTTAAGGATATGTAAGGTGTAAATTTGCATGTGTGTGTGTGTGTAGGTAAAAAAAAAACACATATGTAGAGGTATGAGAAACTAGATTATACTGGTCTGTTCTGAGCAATGTATGACTATATTCAAAGCTTACATTCAGTGAACCCCAAAATGGTAAAAATATGGCACATACTGCTTTTAGGTATCATGTTGGCACCTCTTGGAACTTCAGATGGAAGTATTAACACTTTTGTCATGTACATATCACCTCCATGCATATTCATATTGAGACTTCTATGCATAGTAAGTAATTTTTTTCTCTAACAGACACTGTATGGTTTTGTATGTGTGTCCACTGTTTAAAAAATTGTTTTCCAATACATCTTTCTCTTTCTTTAATTCTNATCAATAAACATCCTTGTGAAGCTTAATGTTCTTTACCATATTAATTTGTTCACCTATATTAGTTATATTTAACAGTTGAGTCACCATGAAACAAATCTAATTAGTTTCTTCTTTGTTTCCAGCCAGGTAATTAACAGTTCATTATTAGAATAAAGTAGCTTTTATATACTTAGGCATCCACAAGCAAGGACTACATTGCTATCTGTTGATAGCCTGCCAAGTGAACTGGGTGAAGTCACTTCACTCCTTTCACTCCATTCCCTCATTAAGAAAGAGTCCTTAGACCATTAAGTCCTTAGAGCTTGTTTTTATCTCTGGGGAACAAAACTCCTATGTGTTATTAATATTTGTGTTGCAATAGAGTAATGGTCCCTCAGTAGAATATCTGGGTGGGATCCAACTCACTTGACACTGGCTGAAGAAGAACTAGGAGTCGAGCCTGAGTTAGTTGGTTTTCCATTAAAACCTGCTGTCTACAGAGAAAGGCAACCTTCCACAAGGTGCCATCTATCTCAAAATGATAACCTAGGCTGACACAAACTGCCTTTGGGACATAACTGTTACAGAGAGCCCCCTTAGCTTGCTTAAATTTGAAACCTAGAGAATTAATCAAGTATCTAAATATACGTCCCTAATACATTTTGAGGTACCCCAGAGTATCACAACTCTCACAACTCCCAACAAAGGTGGGAGTCTTCCATCGTTCCAATCATATCTGCTAGTACCATGCATGTATCTTGAATTATGACAGAGCACCTCAATTGGCATTAAATGCTTATGTCTAGGTACCTGAATTACTCTTCACATTTTTAGGGCAATGCAGCTGAAGGAATTGTTTGTTCTCCCTACGTGTCTTACACATAGGCACAATGTTACAGTGCTTGGCCAAGAGATATCCTCAGACCATGCTTTCTCATGCAAAAGCAGTATTTCCTCAAAATTAAAAATATTGTTCTTTCATATAAATAAATATTTTTGTCAGTCCATTTTATGCTTATCCACCCTAATATGCTACTGGTATTTACCTTGCCTTAGGTAGCAAACTTAGTCATGGTATTAGGACTCTGTGATTTACACTCTTAAAATAATTGTTCTGGTCTGGTTTTATTTTCTTTCTTTTGTAAGAACATATTCTCTTTGCACACGCATGACTTGTTTTCTAAAAGAGTTCTTCTTTCTCTAAAAGAAAAGAAAATCAAATAATATTGATCTAATTGTGCACTTACTAAAGAGTGTCTCAGGAAAGCAAATAATTTGGGAAAAGGAGGTGACGTGTTTGTAGTTTGGCCATATCTATTATCATCTTAATTTCATAAAACTATAGCTTGACCTTGAATTGACCATGCATTTTATAAGATCAGATGAACAGTTACAAAACCAGATCAGCTACCACTCCAGAGAGCAAAAATGGTCAGCTGACGACTCACTTAAATTGAAGAGCAGATAAATCATAAACCTATACGTTTTGCATATCACTTTAAGATAAATCCCTACAGTGGTTTTGCTTTGCAGCTACACTGCAGGCACTCTGGTTTGGGCAACTTTGTCATTTCTTTTGAAATTACATTTACCAATCTAACAAGTTTAGGGTTTGTATCCTTAGCAAAACATCATACTGGGAGACTCATTCTCTTAGATGTCCTAATTCCACTCCCATTAAAGTCAATGAAATTGGCTTAAGTGAAAGCTGAGTTATGTACTACACATAGAACAGCTGTGCAGGATCAGATCAAATGTGCATTTACTCCACTACTCCATTTCTGACAAGAATAAATAAAGTGTGCTTATTGAAGAAGCCTAAGAAACAGGGCAAGTAGAGAATGATACTTTAACTTATTTCCTTACTACTCCTAGTAATTTGCATTCCAGAGACTTTGTGAGCTGTATGTTGAAATCACTTCACTGTGTCAAATAGCTTTTGATGGATCTTTCATTGAAAGTCTTCAATCTGCCTTTGAATCCACTTCTATTTTTGACATTCAGAAATAGTTCCACAACTAAATTATGCCTTATTTGAAAAAGTACTTCCTTTTGTTTATTTTAAACCTCCTAATGATAATCTCATTTGGCTCTTCCTAGTTCTTACTTCCTGAAAAATAATGGATAATCAGGCTCTTGTTCAGTATGTCCATGCAATTTGTAATTTTATAGAATTAAATCATATTTTCTTTCTACCAATATTCCTTTTCAACCTGAAGAGTTCCAGTTTATGCAATTACCCCTCACATGGAGGTCATTGCCCAACCTTATTCTTCTTTGAAGAACTTGTAATTCTTCTTTGTTCCTTTTGAAGTGACATAACCTGAACTATCTGCAGAATTCAAGAGTAGACACACCAGGAATGCACACAGTGATATGATGGTGTTTCGTGTCTTATTATCCCTTCCTTGTCTAACATTTCTTTGTAATTTCTAAACTGTCATTTTACACAGAGCTATTTGCATCCATTTCTCCTGATGGGCAGAACTGATTTTCATGATCGGCTTTAGTGTGCACGTATACTTAAGGTTGTTCCTATCAACATACATTAGTTTGCCTTTTTCAACATTGAATTTTGTCTGCCATTTCATCTTCTTGTCATTCAATATCATCAAATTCCTTCTGTAACCCTTACGAACCAGGTTTGGAGTTCTTTTGGACTAGCATGCAATTATTTGTCATACCAACTGTTTCACTATTCAACCTCACTATTCTGCTCACTATTCAACTCAGTTTCCAAGTCTGTTTTGTCCATGTGTAATGAGGATTCGCAACAGAGACTCTTTAGAGAGATAGTTACTGCTATTAGTCATTAAATCTGTTCATTAGAATGACCCTGAATTTTGATGTAATCCTTGAGCCAAAGTTTTACAGTGCCCTAGCCTCCCACCTGTCTGTGGAAATGCATCCTCCAAGATGGGTCTCTATGTACATCCCAGCGCCTCAAAGTCCTTTTTCTCTAATACATCCTCACCCTTTCCCTCACCCCAGGCAGGTGAATATCTTTTAATTTGGGATTAAATCAGTGTTTACTTCTTCCAGTGACAAATATGAGTATTCAGGGGTGATGCCCTTCAGCCAGTCCAACCACCCTGACACCAAGCCTTCCAGGTGGCCGCTGTCCCACACTCCGGTGAAGTTGGCTCTGTTCTCTGAACTGACCGTGCAGATTTTAGTGCCTCTGAGAGCCCTATCTGTACTGGAGACAGAGCATGTCTGAGCAAGGCATTTCATATGTTCTAAGTACGGTGGCACATTTTCAGATTGTGCAAAACTGTTTCTGGGAACCTATTTGAACAAAGGCCTCTCCTGTGACACATTTGTAAGCGCTCATAAGAGTTAGTATACAAGGGTATTAGCTTCGGATCAAAACTGGGATTATATAGGAATATTTTCCTTGTATAGGTACAGCCGAAAAGGCACATGCGTAGCCAAGGCACAAATTTTTCTCCATCTATCTACAGAACTGTCCAAATAGTTCCTAATACAGGCCACAGGGAAGTCCATGCAACAATATAAGTGTGTAAAGGAAAATGGCATATGTCACTACAGCAGGTAATAATCAGACGATAAGGTGAGGCCAAATCTTGCTACATGTGAAGGATTTCTCCATGTTCCAGGAGGAACTGTGGAGCTGAATCTCTTGAGTTAAGGAGTTGTGGAATAAGCAGCAAGAATACTCAGCTTTGGGGCTTCCAAAATATTTTAAAGCTTTGGATAAAGCTTTGGATGTGAATTCCAAATCATCAAGGGATTTAAATAGAAAAATATATATGAAAAGTAACAGCAAGAGAGTTACCACACCATCTATATTACTTGGTGAAAAAGCACAGATTTACTAGGTGCATCCCTGCAGGGAGCCGTGGCAACAACAAAACCCTTGAAGTTAAAATACTATCTAACATGCTTTAATCAAAAGCCATGTGGACCTTTTGGATGCTCTCTTCCATCATTGCTGTGATTAACATCATCTGTTCTTTCTGGCAAGCAAATAAATAGATAACTAAAACATGCTCAGATGCTCTTGCCTGAAATGTGACAAATATGCCTTGCCAGCAGATGAGAAACATCTCTTTCCTGGGGATGGACCAAAGTCAAAAAGCTGTGAGGCTTTTTTGAGTTTATGTATGTATGTGAAATTTGGTAGTGGTACGCTGCTTGAGTAAAAAACCATCATGTATGTGAGTATGTCTCTTGAGTGAGAACTGGTATCAAACATGTCAGGCTATGTGAAGTACTTGATGAGATGAAGGAAATAGTCTGCTTTTTTATCTTTTTTTTTTTTTACTGAAGAAAATATTATTTACTTAAATATGCTGTCCATATTTGTCTGGCAGGCTCTTATGCCTTCTTATTAATTTTTGAACCCATTAACCAAACTTGAAAGAAAGTCTCAGTGATAGCTACAAAGAGAAAATTAATACTTGAATTAATTTTTTGTTACAGTTATTATTTGGGTTACAGGTATTATTTGTTACAGTTCTATAAAGTGACTATTTTCATTACTAGAGTTTTTGCTTCTACTATGTGGAAGGATTGTGTGCCTGGATTAAAATGGAAAGTGTTAGAAGTCATAATGACAATATCAAGGTTTAATTGAATTTTGTTTTCTGCTTCATTATCTGCTTTAGAATGATATTTAGAGTGCTGTATTTAAAACAAAAACAGCAAACAAACAAACAAACAAGAACAATTTTTTTTTCAAAACAAATCTCTTTGTACATGGAAGTGAACACAGAAAGCACAGTGCAGGCTGCATGTTCTGTAGTGTCTCCATGAAACTTTTAAATCTAAAGACCCACTAGAACTCCTAGCTCTGTTGTAGCATTTCCTCTGGGTTAGTTTATCCTCATTTTCCAGCAAATTACAAGATTGTACTGTATACTCCACCTTGTAGATGCAAGCAACAACAGCCACCAAAAACTTAGAAGAAAAATGTTTCAAATTGGTAAAACTTTAATGGAGTCTGTATTTAAGAACAACCTTTATTAAAGGCTTCCATGTATTTGCCATGTTAATAATACTGAAATATTACTGAATATAACTGAATACTGTGATCCTGGGAGATCAGGACATATTTTGAATTTCTTTTCATGTAAACTATGACACACTACTAGCATACTACCTGTCAGTGAAAAGAGCTGTCATTTTCTTGATAGTACATAGCATGATGCATTGGAGTTTGGTTTTAAAAAATGAAAACTTTCTTTCAAGAGGCTAGAGACTGGCATATTTAAAAATGTGTACATTGTAATATCCTCCTAAAAGATATGGGTTTTCACATGTTGGTTGTCAGTTCAAGAAAAGAGGTCACAATTCTCATGCTTCAATTTGTTTCACAAGCTATATCTCAGACTTCAACTTTCCATGGAGAAAAAGTTACGTAAAGATTGCAGATTGTCTAGAACTAGTAGTTTTCTTGCAGACAATGAATTGCATAGACCTCGGATTTAATCTACCTTGGCAATTTCTGTGCTCCTGTGTTTCTCTTAATCTCTTAAATATAGCTTCATATCGATAGAAATCCTAAAACTGTTGTCACTACGTGCTTTACACAAGAAAAATTAATTTATATTGTAGGATAACTGACTAACATATCAACAAAGAAAGGTGAATGGAAACAAGTTTCTTCTAATGATAGATATGTATGTGTGCTGCCCACGACATTGGAGTACATCAACAACGGATTTAACAATAACCACTTAATTACGCCACTTTCACAGGTGTTTTTACAGATGCTTTCATAATGATCCTTTCAGATATCCTTTCAGATAACCTTCACTTTTTTA
Organism: Rhinoptilus africanus; assembly: GCA_013400135.1. Classification (NCBI taxonomy): domain Eukaryota; kingdom Metazoa; phylum Chordata; class Aves; order Charadriiformes; family Glareolidae; genus Rhinoptilus; species Rhinoptilus africanus. The sequence continues at coordinate 173,484 of VXBO01008602.1, read as the reverse complement.
AAATGCTTTTCATTGAAAGCAAATATTCAGATAATTTTCTTCCTCAGAAAACCCATACTGAGGGAAATGACTTTGTTCAATGCCATGAGGGATTAAAAAAAGGGAGTTCACTTCATGCTAAGAGATAGGACTTTGTGCTAAGGGATGGAGTCAGGAAAATACTCCAATGCAAGTAAAGTATGATGGAGATGAACAAGGGGAATTCACTCTGTGTTAAGGGAAGGGACTCAGCTTCTCCTACACCTACAAGTGCAAATACCTTTTTAATTTATTGGTCACACATAAAATATACTAGTAAGGGGAAAAAATATTTTATGATAACATATTAATCTAAAAACTGTCATTGAAAGTTAGCAAGATTACAATGTGGAGTAAAACTGGGTAAGAGGTTTCAGGTGAAAAAAATTAGCTTAATATTTGGGGTAACTGCAAATAATTGAAACATTAATATAAGTTTTTTCCAGTCAGGAAAAAAAAAAAAAAAAGAAAGATTTCTTTTCAACACTTTTTAAACAGAATATTTCAGTCTTTTATATGATTGTTCCCTATTTTTCCAAACTTAATACCAGAAAGTCAGTTCATGGTTGGAGGTTGGGGGCGGTCTGCGTATTTGGAGACAGACATCTCCCCAAGATGTCTGGAGTCATGCTGAAACCAAGTGAGTGGTTTGCATGCCTGTAATGATTTTTATTTCTTTAACAGACTTGACTTTACTCACTTCAACAGGCTTGATAAATTGAACAGATTAAGAGCAGAGACGTGTTTCACTAGTAAAAGAAACAATTCTTTAATATTCTCTCAAATGTAATCAGGAAGAGATGACAATAAGACAACATTGCCTTATTGCCTACCCCTTTGTGGCTGCAAGTCACCTTGCACAAGTTTGATAAAAGACTGCATGAAATAACTCCTAGTCATAGACTACAGTCTGAAAATGGCAACACGATTAATTTTCATTTTATGAGCATCCTTGCACTCAATTCAGATCCCATCCTCCGCCTCTGTGCATACTTATTTCTCTTGTACTCACTCTTTCACTTCCTCTCCTTGCTGGCTTCTATACTTCTACCCCTTTCTCTGCTCTCTTCATTATAACTTCCCTCTGCTTTTTTCAATTTTTTTTTTTTTTTAAGAGGAATAGTTCAATACTGGTTCTCTTCTTTTTGTCTGAAATAGATGACTTATTTTCACTATGAAACTTCCATGCCCAAAATTCAACTTGAAAAAGACACCAGATGTAGAAAACTCAAGCCTGCTTCTTCAAAACCTGAGAAAGTATGAAGCCACAAAAAGCAGGCTATAGCACCTTGAAACATCAGCAATATCTACTTAACCTTTGAGTCCTTCCTTTCTAGTGGAGCAGAGGATGTGCCTAGAGAGGCGAGAGAAGAGAAGGGTCATGTTCAGGTGGTAAAATTGCGCGTCTGTTGGACGAAAGACCAAATAACAGCCCATTCATTTCATTGCCTGACTAATGCCAGGATTTCACTCAAAATCATTTCAGGCTTGTGATGCTGAATGATTTTTATTCATACTGAGTTCAAAGGCAGCTAATGACTCTCAGCCCCTTCCACAAGTGAGCATTAACAAATAAGTTGGCCAGGCAGAGGATAGGACCTACAGGAGAAATCCTTCTGGACAGGGTATCCGACTCCCTGGAGAAGAGGTTCGTCTCGGGGTTGGCACAATGTAAAACAGCTGTCTTGGAAAGCTGAAAACTCCTTTATATGCACAGGTGTTGGCATCAGGCCAGCTGTGGGGCTTGGAGTAGCTTTAGCCTCGTCAGCAGTTGCCCTTAGCTGCTGAGGGCTGCCTGCAGGTCCTCCGGCTCCCGCTGCACACCTCTCCGGCTCCCATTCCGCGAAACCGAAGAAAGGGCAAAACCAATCCAGACTCTTCTCCCCACCACCTTCATGGGGCACTTGCTTTGAAAACCCACACCACCAGGCGGGAGGAGGTGTATGATTCTGGCAGGAAAAAGACCAGGTCGCTTGTCTGAGGCTGGGCAGTGTGTTTCCTCACAAGACATCCCTGGGCCATGCTAGAGCACGATCAACCCCATCCCCTCCTGTAGCGCTCAGTAACAGACTGCCTGGGTGGCACCTGGGGTGACTACAATGCTCTGCAGGTCTAATGGATGCATATGCATCGTTTTGTGCATGTACACAAGAAGGCCTTAGATAACATGTGCTCTCTCTGGATGCTGGATTAATTACTCTGATAAATTCAGACTATTTTTTTTTATATATATCTAGCAGGAAACAAGTTATTTTATTTTGCTCCAGCAAACACTAAATAACTTTCTTTTGGTGAAGAAAAAATAAAAAAAAAAGGAAAATGGTTTAGGTGTGCATGTTCTCCAGTAGCTGAAATTTTGAAAAAAAGTTTAGTAGCTTAAACCCCCAAATGGTCTGTCTTATCACTCAGATGTAAAAGGCAATTTGAAACAGAAAGTTTCATACATTATTTAAAACCTTGTAGATTTGTTATTTCCTGAAGGCCATTCTAATTTCATGATGCTGTTCAGTTTGCTAGAACTTTCTCAGCATAGCTGTCTTGAAGATTTAGGTTAAAAATAACAAATATATCATACAAATAGTAAAAATGTCAGAAATTGGTAGAGGAAATTCAGAGGATTCTTAAATGTTAAAAGCAATGCGAAGGACTGGTGCAGTAAAGCAGAGATTTTAATTTCCAGAGACTTCAAAGGTGTTTTTCCCTGGTTTGGATTACTGGTATTATTCTTAAAGGAGTGCCTTGACAATCAAGTGTTAATTTTTAAAACTTCATTAGGTAGACTGGTAAGACAATGGCCCTTTAGATCTTCACACATCTTTTTACATTAAATGTCTGTAGAAGAGAAGGCTCCAGGGAGACCTTATAGCGGACTTCCAGTATCTGAAGGGGGCCTACTAGAAAGCTGGAGAGGGACATTTTACAAGGGCATATAGTGATAAGACAAGGGGTAATGGCTTCAATACTGGAAGAGGTTAGATTTAGATTATATTAGATTTAGATTAGGTGGTGAGGTTCCCTTTCACCCTGCAGCACCACAGCCCTCCATACACTGTGCAGGGCAGGAGGGCTCCTATGCCTCTCTGATGCCCTGAATGTTGCAGACAGGCCCCAACCACGCAGAATGGCACATCACATGAAACAATGCTGATAACCACAGTTACAGGCTGTTCTGCCCAGTGTCATTTCTCATTTAAGATTCTGGTCCTGTACTGAGGGAACTGCGGGTAGATTCTTTTCATGGAAAGTCTCACACTACAGTCCTTATAGGATCTAGGTTTGCCTTGTATGAAAGAAAAGAATACTACCCCCTCTTTATAAGCAGGGCATCATACACCCCACGTAATAATGACATAATTAGTAGAGACAGGAAAGGAAGCTAGAACTTGCTGTCTACTGTACTTTAACCTTAAGGTTTAAAAAAATGGAAAAAAAAACCCCAAACAAACAAACAAAACGCAAAGAAACCCAAAACCAAACAAACACAAACTTTACTTTGATATATGGCAAGTGAAAGGCAATACCCCTCAGGCCACTGCTGGCTACAAGTATCAACTTCTTGGAAATCAAGAGATGTGGTCCTTGTTGCCACCAGGAAAACTGTAGCCAGTCAAGCACTCTCTGCAGATATCAGGACTAGTCAGTGATTCCAAAGAGAGCTTCCCAGCATGAGTTCCCACATCTGCTCACTAAGCCAGGGCTTTTCCTTCCTTCAGAGTCTTCTTTTTTGGTCTATATATAGAAGAAATGCAAATGCCTGTTGTGAGGGGTGGAAGGCACTGCAGAATAGTTGCTTTCCAAAGATACAGAAGTTAAGGCGCCTGCAATAATGCACTTGACTCATCCTGCACTTAGCGCTGAGTCAGCATCTTAGAGCAAAGGAGGGATTGCACACAGCAAGGTCAAATGCAACTAGTGACAATCAGCCTTACAGTACTTAGAAGCAAGCCCAGCTTATTTTAGTCACTTTAGTAAAATCATTATGGGAAAAGGTTACCCAGGACTAAAGGGATTCTAAACACTCTTCCATTAGCAAATTAATGTAATGCAACAGGAGAGGCTGAAAGCTGAGACGTATTCCTGACCATTGTGCCTGGATCCTACTCTTGCTGCCATGGCTTGCCTGAATGAAACAAGCAGTGTTGTCCTGTGGATGCCCTCCAGACCTCCACCACACACCACCTTGATGGTGGTGATACCTGACCATGATGATCATACCAGGGTTGGTATGCTTGCTGGTAAACTGCCTGTGTGTTCATGTGGGAGAGAAAGGGATCTCCCATCACTTGTTCCTGACACACTACTCTCAGCCTTGCCTTGGTGAGGACATTATCATAGGCATGGATAGGAGAAGCCTTTTGTTCTTCTTATAGACTCTTTCTTCAGCTATTTGCAGGGGATATAGAATTACCTTCAAAGAAACATTAGTATAAGTTTGTGTCCTTTTTCTCTCATATCCATATGAACCTGAACTTTTATTTGACTTACAGCTATCCACTGGAAATCTTTTTAAAAGGGCTGTCACTACTGGGGAATGTTCATATGCTAACACCCAAGCCGACACAGGAGCACATCGCAGACTCCCAGCTCTCCATTCAGCCCTGTTTTATGCAAGGCAAATTGAGTTCAACAGATTTGCTTCACCAGCCTGCAGGCAGAATCGGGCTCTTAATATTTTATTTAGTACTTGTTGGAAATTTTTCACCTGAAAAGATTTTCAATAAAAACCAGGAGCATTATTGATGAAAATGCTTGTGATTATAAACCACATTATGAACTGCCACTTTAAATGATTGTTTATTTGTTTTTGCTGGTATCTGTCCAGTTGGCTAGAGAAAAATAAGTATCTTCCAGATTTTCTTTCTGTTTTTTTTTTTTTTTTTTTGTCAGTCTTCTGATAGAAAATGTTGAGGAAAAAATGTCAACAACGGAAAACAAAGCAGCATTTTTCAAACTGCTGTTGTTTAGAAAAAAATGCCAATTTCTCAGTCCTTGAAATTTTAACAGCTTTAATTTTTATGTATACATGAAAGGAAGAGAATTGTTGCACTAACTTGTCCCCTTAAGCAGAAAAGCTTGCCCATATGTCTTGTTTGCTCATGGCTCTTGGCCATTTTTCATCATATTTTGTCCATTTACATCCTTTCTCCACCCCCTCTGTAGCCCTGTGCTGTTTGCGGAACACTTGCAGGTGCTGTTTTTCACTGGCGTTCCCCAGGCTGGTCCCACACCAGGGTGACTGCTTAATGCAGCATGCTGGCAGGGCTCCACCTGGAGCCCTCGCCAAGATTTCCCACCCCCCCTCTTCCCCTTGATATATGAATGAGTGCAAAATAAACTCAGCAGAAATTTGCATTCAGTTGTACATGGACTGCACACAGAGTTTTGATGGACTGACCGAACTTATCACAAGTTTTCACTTTTCTTTCAGTCACAGTTAAAAAGGTTGCCACATAGTCACTTTACTCTGTATTAAATAAAAGAGCTGCATACAGTTAATGAAAGTCATAGGAGCAGTTCAACTGTGCTGTTAGGTTCAGAGCATGAAAGATCATATATCACGGTAACCTACCTAACCTTCCCTGTACTAAATGACAAACTGCTGGAAATAGCCTTTGGGTCAGGTCTCACATTCACTAAAATACTTGTCCTTCAGCTGAGGACTCTGTTGAACTCATATATCATTCGCCATCTTAAATCACAGAGACTTGCATAAATGCTAAATACTAATTAAGATTTTAAAAAATTAGTGAAAGATAAAGTCCATGAAACAGGTCAAATCAAGGCTTAATTATATGTAGAATTTATCTTTTTAGGTGGCCTTAGTGAGATATAAGACTGCAATTTTCTAAGATTTTATTAGTTTGCTACTGTATTTCATGCTGCAACTCATGTCATGCCCAGAACCCATCCAGACTACATCTTGTGCTCTCACAGAGACTGGGTTGATGATGAGAAGCTTTTAAAATTTTACTTGTGTGGTTTGATCAATGGATCTCCATGAGCAGTTCTTAAAAGGTTTTATTTCAAATATTTTATTTCACATAGAGGGCATCAATTGCTGGGAAAATGTTGTTATTTGAAACATTTCAAGGACTGACACGAAAACATATTTTGGAATAAAGCAGGAACTCTAGGTGGTGGCTTGTGCAGTTAGGTGCACAGTGAAGTTAGTAATTATTACTTAAGCACTGCTCCATGCATGCTAAAAGCTTTCTGAGCAGTGTTTCTGCCCTGAGGAACAAACACATTAAAAGGAGACAGCTAAATAGTCAGCAGACACTAAAAAAGGGAAGACGAGAGACAATTTATGTATCAAATCAGTCAATTCCCTGCAAGTAGCATTGTAGAAGTGTTGGGGTTTTTTATGTGGCAGAAGGCAGGAAAGTAGCAGATATGCTTAGGGAGGTCGGGCAGTGAATATAGAGCTTTTAGGTGACGGAGAAGCTGACAAATTGGCTGCTTTGATGTGAATTGAATTACACTGGGATTTTCAGAACCGAGTAGCACGACTTTGTGTAGGGCACATGGTATAAATAATGAAAAAGAGAAGGAGACAGTACTGAGTCATATGTTTTGAGATAAGATATGAGTTGCTGGCAGGGAGATGCAGGACCTATTCTGAGCACAACTGCAGAGGAGAGGACTCTCAGATGAGAGAGGTGACGAGGGAGGGGAGAAGGAGATACCGTGCAGAAGGTCAGGAGGAGCTGCATACACGACAAGCACTTTTCTTCTGCATTTCAAAATGTGATGTTAGCACAGAGAACATCGAAGTATATTCAAAATGTATTCAAAAATAACAATATGAACGAGTTTGTTCCTGCCCTCTCCCCATTCCTAGAAATCGGACACAAAGTGCAGCACAGCACTACCTCGATTTACCGTCTGTTGTATTCCCTTCTGCACCTGGGCTGCTGCAAGTGCATTACTACTGCTGGCCTCTGAGTCTAATTCGGCAGCTCCTGATGCAGAGGTGTAATCCCCTCTGTCCGCTGAGCTATGGCGTCTGCTGTGTTGTCGTCGTCCACAGTTGTGGGGTAGTCCCTAGGAAACTATTACCAGCAGCTAGAATTTAGAGAACGTCCAAAGCTGCTTTGAATTACACCCCAGCAATGATTAATGGAGGCACATTGTGCACACTGAGCTTCTGTAAAGCAACATTGCGCAAGGCAAGGAAGGAAAGAGTTCAGGGTCATTTTTCCCCTCTATTGTTTAAAAAGTCACAATATATCTGCAGTTTTTTAAATGAGGGACAAAAGGAATTCAGGCAGAATTGTGATTCTTAGGTGTTTGATATGTCTTCTGATTAGTCTTTTCTGGAATTGTCTGTACTGCAGAATAATTATCTGTACACAATTCCTTGTGTTAGCATTATAACCTAATCAGATCTATATAGCTCTCTGTCTGACTTTTTTAATTGGTTCTGTAATAGCCTCAGTGTAAAAACAGTAACCTGAAGTGATCAGTCATTCATTATTTCCCCTGTCCCTGAGTCAAAAGAAAAGAGATGAGCTAATCAAATCCATACCACCACCCAGTCTTTTTCCAGAAGTAGCTAGAAGTAACAGAAGCTGCTTTTACAAGGCAGAAAATCAATTCTTTGCCCAAATGACTACACAAAATTTGGTGTGCAGCTCCTGTAATACCTCCATTGAAACTACTGTGGGTTTATTTACATCAGAGAGAGAATTTGTGTAATTTTATGTGAGTCAAAGCCTTATTTAACAAAAAGGAGAAACACATTCTTTTATGTCCAGCACTATCTTATCGACAGGAAATGGTTTTCACTAGGTTAATAAATATTTAAAAGTCAAATACTGTGCTAATCAAACAATGAAAATGAAAATAACCTATGTAGTATTTATAACATGCAGTTAACTACCCCGGCTTATGTTCTGGAGTAAGATAAACTTGCACTGTCCTACAAATTGAAAGCATTATGGCTTAACAGCTAGCTCTGTACCTTGAGCCAGGAAAAAGAGACTCTAAGTAACATCCACTGTTTCGAATTTTTAATTGTATATACAATTTTATACATCTGTATAATATGTAATTATATTCAATGCACAAAAGTGTATGACTATAGCATATAGACTTATGACAATATTTCATATTATATATAATTCATGTACATTGCGACAATACTGTTTTATGTTAAGCATCATTTAAAGATATGGGTGAGTACTATTAGAGATTGATATTATTAAAGGTATAGATGTCACTATTTAATTTACTACTACTCTATCCCAGGAAAAACCAGCACACCAGTGCACTCAGTTCAACAGGTCTTTTTATGTTAATCACTGCACATAGCTAGAGAAAATCACTAACTTGAACAGTTTGAATCTAATTAGATAAGATGGAAAAAAGAAATATTTTAGGATGTGGTACTGAGGCGCAGATACACTTAATCACATCCCCAATCAGTTGATAATCATTAGGCGAAGGGGAAACTGGACTTGGATGTCCTGAGTTCTAATGAATTATCTTAAATTCAAAGAGCATCCTCCCCTGCTAATGTCCATCATATTCTGTTATTCCTCTTTTTATCTTATTTTATGGACTGCTTTACTTCCTTTTTCAGTCAGAGTATGTAATGGTCAAAGATAATATTGGTGCCAGAGGACAAAACTTCCATTAACAAGCTGATGATGTCAGATGCTGTTACCAATTTATTTATTTAAAACTGCAGATCTGTCAACAGAAAACTAAAAAGAAACTTATATATCCCCGAGTCATCCCCAAAAGATTTAATAACTAGGCCAAAGGCATCACGCTAGGCTGATGTCACACAAAGGCTAAAGAGCTGTTGCTCAGCATCTTCACGGCCCCAGTGCTCTGCAGGTTTTTCTTTTGTGGGATCCCTCCCAATGGTCTCCTCTATCTCCCCTGTCCTGTTGGTCTCTGGGATGTGCACTGGAGAAGTGACCTCAGGCACCAGGACCAAGGAAGAGGCATTACAATGTTCTCCTTTGCCCAGAAGAGCACCAACACAAGCCTTTCATGGTCGTTCCCTGCTGAATAGTTGCCTTCTAACTCAGGATTTACTTGGACCAAGCACGGTCAGACAGAACATCTAGTTCGTCCCCCAAAATCATGATATTGCTAAAACTACTGAAAAAAACAAAACCAAAACCAAAAAAACTTTCTAGCAGTGTTGAGCTTAAATTTTGGATATCACTTCGAGAAATTTTATTTTTGTAAAGGCAGCAGGTGTGATTCAAATGGGGCTGTACCTTCAAGAATATCTTTTTTCTACAGAATTTATGAGCAAGACCTTATTTCCCAGCTATGTTTTACCCAAGTACCTTCAATCTGTTCCATCCAAATGGTTGTAATACTAACAGATCAGAACAAGGTTTCCATGTCCTGTTATTGAAACACCTTTTTTCTCCCTTGTTTGCACATCTTTTGTCATTTCAACCAGTAACATTTGGCATTTTTTAAAGCTAGAGCCTACAGCATGCAAATTTTTCACTGTGATTTAGATGTACAATTAGTGTAAGCACATGTTGTGTCAGGAATTATAGGGAAAACAATTACAGGGTGGGGGGGACACGGGTAACTAGAAAGGTGGACAGTAAGTGGGAACCTGAATACTGAGAGTCGAAAACAGAATACCTGTTTTGTCATTGTGTTAGCAGAAGCCAAAATTCTGTTACATTATTTTCTAGCAAGTTTTTGGGGTTTTTTAAAGATGTACCATTTTAAATGGCATGAGAGATTAAGAGGAAAATAGCACAGGTTGAAATCTTTGAGCAGGAATTCATCAGAGCTATTTACTTAAAACTAACCATAGGAGTCCTTATCTTTTGTTCCTAAGTACGACTACATGCTAAAAAATGTTATTAAATATCCAGATTACTGTTGCAACAGATTTTGTTATGAAATGAAGTGTCTCCACAATTCAACAGAAGCAGATATAATTTTCCATGCAAATATTTTTTAAATATATACAAATGGAAACAGTCTCAAGTTGCACCAGGTGGGGGTTAGATCAGATATTAGGAAAAATTTCTTCACCTAAAGGGTACCCAGGGAAATGGTTGAGTCACAACCCTTGGAGGTGTTTAAAAGATATGTAAATGCAGTGCTGAAAGATGTAGTTGAGTGGTGGAGCTGTCAGTGTTAGGTTTACAGTTGGATTCAATGATCTTGAAGGTCTTTTCCAACCTAAACAATTCTAGATCTTTGTTTACATATGTACATGTATATATGTTCACATATTGAAGTCGTCTGTGATCTCCATATTTTCCACAGAGGAAATGGCTCTAACGTTTTTTGATACCATGTACATTCATCTTTGCAGTGCTACTACAGAGTGGAATACCTGCCTTTGACATGAAGGAATTGTGCATCCAGCAATGCATATGGTTATGTGTGTGACTGCTATGGGTGTGCTGGGAGAAATGTTTATCTTAGGACAAGCAAGCATGTGCATTTTATGGTGGAAAATCCATCTCTCTAATCTTGTATCTCTAGAGGACTATTTAAAATAGTGGGGTTTTTTTGCAGTATAAAGATGCGATATTGTGCTCACTAATTCTTATGATTGCTTGTGGCAGGAAAAGTGTTCTCCTAATCTCTTACTCCTGAGAAGCATCAGGGAAATAAAGCCGGTGTTATTAGTGCCTGGGCTCTGAAGAGATGCCATTGCAATTTTGTCTCTACTCTGCAGAGATCTGTTCATCAGCATCACAATTCAGTTAATTGTGTGTCTTTTAAAAACTCCCTCTCTGCATAAAAGTACGTTAAAATATTCCTTTAATATGTTTCCCCCTATACATGTTTACTCAGCTGGGTAGCCAGGTCTATTATCCTTATTTTGCTTTGTAAGTTTTACTTGAGATAAAAGGACATAGATATCTCAGTAGACACAGGCTACACAACACTCATTTTTACCTTTGTGTCTACTTATATTTATGTCCTTACATATAAGACCCATATAGCCCTACTTACCATCCTGTGTCTGGGCCAGGATTATAAAAATAAATAGGCAGGCACTCCCTGGGACTTTCAAATGCCGATCTCTCCTGTCTGCCTTGTCCATGCAGAAGGCAGCAACGTCTCAGTGGAGGGCCACGCTGCTCATAGGTGGAAGATGAGGATGCTGCTGACCAGCAGGCCTGCTGCCAGGCTCCTGCGAGCCCGGTCCTCTCAGCAGCAAAGGACGGCAGCCTTTCTCCTGCTCTGGGATGCTGGGTCAAAGGCAGCTGGTCGGCAGATAGGGTCAACCCTGACACATTGGGCCACAAACAAAGTGGTGAAACAGTGTGATGTGCCAGCCTGGCTGGAGAGGAACAAGCGGCAGACATCAGGGGTGGCAACCAGGCACTCTGGCCAATGTGACTGTCAAATATCCAAAATTCCCAAGCCTCAAACTTACATTTAAGTCAAAGGACCCCCATGGAATCTTTCGAATGCCTAGCAGTACAGCCCAGCCAGTGCTCATGGCTTCACACAAAATACTCCTGTTTCTAACACCAATAAAACATAATTTAGTCAACCGCAAAATTTTGAAGGAAGTTGTTTGTTTAATAATAGTAAAGAAAGGAAAAAATGGATGATCCCCAAACACTTTTCTTCTAGCTGTGTCTTGATTACCTTCGGACTCTATGGTCTCAGGATTGGAGTTGTTGCAATTCTGAACTTCAGATAAAGTCAAAGTAGAGAAGTCATGAGAAGGGTTTTGTCCTGGGCTCTCTAACATCCAGAAGTGTTCAGCTCTGTGGAGGTTTCAGTTCAATCCATATTTGCATTTGTTCTAGGATCAGACTGGTTGAGATGGGGTGGTATTTTTCACTTGCATTTCACCATTAATGAATGCAAAACCTGATCTGATTAATAACCAGAGTGTTGCAAGCCTCAACTGACTCCGGAATAAATGATTAGCCAATGGAGCTTGCTGTCAAAAGAAATGATTGAGGACATGAACTGAATAGGATTAAATACATTTGACATCAGAATTTTAAAGCACGTAAGCAGAACAGGAACTAACTTCCCCATTAAGCAGGTTAATCTACAAATGTACGCTTTGATTGTATTTCACTATGCTGTTTCTCATTCATTTTGTACCATTCAGCTACAGGGAGAGGGAGAAGGAGTATAAAGGAAAAGGCCAGCAGACTTTGGACTGCATTGGAAACTGCAAGGAATAACTTGCTCGGATTCCTCCAGTATAGGAAACAGGGGTCCCATCCTGCATGCTTAGAGGCAGCAGAGCCAGCGCCAGCGACAGACACGCTCTGTGAAGGGGCAGCGGCATCAGGGAGCAAGAGATACCTGAGGCAGGTTTTATCGGGCATTTTGGAGACTGGCTGGGTTTCTGGCAGCTGCTTGGGCTGAACTATCTAACCTGCCCACAGCACAGCCCTACCCTGACCACAGAGAGGAATCACTACCTAGGCAAGCTGTCAGCCTGACTTCATCTGGTAATACCCCTTTTCCTAATGGCAATTTCTGTGATTTTTAACAATGGAATCAATTTTGATAATGTTAACTCATGAGTACCTTTACAGATTTGTTGCTTAACATTAAACTTCTGTGCATGTAAGCAAGTGTAAAAAAAAACCCAAATTAACAAGAAAACCAATTTATATAGATTTTTTTTGTGTTACATCAGTCTTTAATCTTTCATTTCAGGAAATGCAATGTGAAAGAACTAGACAAGCTCTTGTAGAGTATTGTATTGGAAATTGGCCTAAGTACAGCATTGAGTCCGGTCATTTGCAAATATTGTGCCAAACACATTATGTCAAATGTTCTACACCAAATGGCAACTCATTCCAAGAGTTGTGCCACACACAGAAATCATCTGCATTCATAAGCAATCATAAGGCATTAAAAAATTTAATACTTGAATCCTGGAAGTAAATCCTGGAATTGCAACACCAAGAGAGAATTTTCTTTTGCAGATTGCATGCCAGGCTTTTTCTGAATTATTATCACAGATGGTGAAAAATTCCCATGGCCTTATCCTCATGCTCTTTTTCATTCCGAATGGAGTCCTTTGTGAAATACCAGCATGACTGCATATGTTTGAACTCTGACTGTCCACCTAAACGTATGCTGCACTTCAGTGGCATGGTTTCCGAGAGAGAGTGTTAGGCTCTGTTTCAGGAGGTTTAGAACAATTTATTTTCACCCCAAGGCCACTGAAACCTTGCCTAGTATTATTTCTGCTAGACTACACCACTAAACTAGAACAGTCAGATCTGAAACAGTCTGTCATGCTGTGCTTAATCTAATAGAGCTGCAAGCTTCAAAAAGACAATCCCAGTCTCTCCCTGTCCTCCACACCCAGCTCCATGTGCCCATCACTTCCCTCAGCTCTCCCCAGGGGCCTTTCAGCTGCAGAGTTAGTGGGATCTGAGGGTTCTGGTGGACGTCCAACTTAACATGAGCCAGCAGTGTGCCCAGGTGGCCAAGAAGGCCAACAGCATCCTGATTTGTATCAGGAATAGCATGGCCAGCAGGAGTAGGGAAGTGATTGTCCNGATGATCTCAAAGGTCCTTTCCAACCATGAAGATTATATGATCTGCTTGCTGCTCCAGTGGAAAATGACATGTGGCTGGCTCTGGGATCTCTTGGTCATTGGATGGCCTCAGTCAAGATGCTTCAACTCCCTCTCCTTCCCATTTGTGCCTCTATAAAATGAGGAAATAATAGTGGTGAGGTCCCTGTTTAGTTTCTGACCTAGTGAAAGATCTTCAATGGTAGTCTGTTTCTCAGTAATTAGAGTGAGTCTATTTAACTGGCAGGAAAGACAAAATTACTCAAGTGATCTTACTTCTTAGACCTCAGATTTTCTTATGTTTGTATCAACAGCTATATAAAGCCCATTTGTTATTTGGTATAATGGGTATTCTGAATGAATTTTCAAAGTACAGGGTATCAGAGATCTATAAAAGAAATCACAGGAGCTGCGAGTATTCTTACAGTGGGTGTGAAATTGTATGTCTGCTATCAATTTGGGATGACAGTATGGCTCACCTTTTGCAGCTAAGTAGCGGGTGAATTTCGGAAGGGACACGAGGGGAGCTGGGCAGCCTGACTGCAACCTTTCTGGCGTGCCCGCTGTTTGTCACCTGATAGGGACGGAGCTCACTGCCACCCTGTCTTGCCCTCAGCACTCACCCTCCCACTGCTGCTGCTGTGCTGGGCGCAGCGCTGGCCGCTGTGGTCAGGCACTGCGCGCCTTTGTGACCCTCATCACACTGCACGGGGGTAACCTACCTCGACTCCTGTTGGTGGAGCAGCGTAAAACAGCTGGAGCGTGCTGATGGACTTGGCATTTAATGGGCTTTTTTGGTGAGTAGCGGTACAAGCCTCATGTATCTGGTAGTGGAACACAGTGTACAAGCTGTATTGAAATGGATTCGTTCCACAGGAAATATGATTTTATGCTTCCTAATTAAGCAATTAATCTGAGTTTTGCCGACTATTCTGCAAATGTCAAGGGACAAAGTTGAGAACAAGTGCATGCTGTATTTGCATCAGGAACTGAGGACTGTGCAAAGATCCACAAGAACTGTGCAAAACTGATAGTATGCAGAGTTGATTTCCAAATTAATGTTTGGATGTATTTGAATAGATAGTTAATTTTATTTTTTTCTTCACTGATTTGGCATAACCTGGTTTGAATCCCCCCCAACAGAATAAGAATACAGATTTAAAGAAAGTCTTGGCTGACTGATCTCTGTGAGTGTCCTTGAAAGTCCTTCTTTATTCTTATTACGACTCTGTTCTTTTCCACTGGGAAACACATGTTGTCCTGTAACTCTAAACTCATAAGAGACAAATGTAATGAAAACTTGGATGGTTAAATAAAAACTGATTTACATGATCTGAGGCTGACAGCTGTTTCATACAGTTTGGGCCAGTCTATGGAAATTTTGAAAAATTAATAACAAGAAAAATATGTCCCAACTAAAACATGCTCAGTGTGTTCTATCTAAATGATGCTAATTTTATCTACAGAAAACAAAGTCTTGAATAAAGCTTGGTTCATTCACAGAAAATTAAGCAGCGCTTTTGCTTAATAAAGTGATAGCAAACTTGTTTATTATCAGCATGTACTCATTTACCATATATTATGTTATTATTTCATGTTACTCCATATATAGATAATTAGAGACCTAATCCAGGAAAGCCCAGAGAGTGAGTGTCAACATTGTGCTGGGTGTTACATCAGTTCTGCACCACTGAGGAATCCACTTTATTTACAGAGAATCCCCTGAAAGCAATGAAGGCAGTCAATGAGCTGCTTTACACAAGTGGGAAGGCTCTGGTCATGCATGTCTAAAATGTGCAATAGAAAAAGATGTGATTGCCCATTTTATGGCATGTTGTACTTCACACGGAGTCTGCTTCTAGCAAAAAACATTTCTAAGGTATTGCATGCAATAAATGAATCCTCTAGGCTCTTGTTTTCAATGTTGCATGCACTTCTTTAGTGTGAAAACTTCTGTGGAGACTTCATGAGCTAAAAATTCTCTGAGGTGAGTACTGAGACTCTAGGAAACAAAACTGACAATGTTGTACCTCTAGGCACCTGTACTCCTGCTCTTCTATACTGAAAAATCAATGTATGACAAAGATGTTGTTTTAGAAAGCTCAGTGTATGCAAGTGGCTATTAAAATGATATTAATGGTACCTTAGGCAAATTGGCATTTGTTAAGCATATGGGCAGTATTATTAACATGACATATGCCTGGCATTTGAGTAACAGTCATCAGTATATCTGAAACAGAAGGTGTCTGCTTCATGGGTCAGTTCTCTGATGAAATCCATAGAGTTGAATTGAAACTAAACAGTGGCTAAACCTAGTGCAATTTGGAGAAACTACCTGATCCCTACATCTCTCAGGTAAATCTGTGATTGAGGAAAAGCTGTAGTTGACTGAGGAGACTTATTCGGCAAGAATAACTCAGGTGATGCGGATGCCTTCATCATGCAAATAAAAACATGTAATAGCAGTGCACCTGCAGTGTGATAAAGTGCCCGGTGTGTGTGTGTGGCAGCAGCTCCGCAGGCTGCGTACTGTGTGTTTTGAAACTAAATCTTTCTTCCTCCTATTGACTTTTTGCCCTCTGGTACATTGAGTTCGTTGCTTGAGACGCTTTCACTAAGTACAAAGTCAATTGACTGTAAGTGGTGATGAAGAAAACGTCGTGTGATTAATATTACAGTTCAGGCTCTTTGGATCTGTCGCAGAAAGAGCAGTCGAATAAACTCAACTTCATTTCAAAGAATCACACACTGTTAATGGTGGAGAGTCTGCCTGGAGCCCAAAGGGAAAAACAAGCCACTTGAGGCAAATCTCTCTTCTTTTACGTAGAACAAACTAGTTGAGCAGTGTTAAAAGCTGCCTATTGATTTGTGACCAGACTGAAAGCCATGCAGTGATGTAAATGAAAACGTGTCAAGAGTCAATATTGATTTTTTTTCTTTTTCTTCTTCTCTTTTTTTAAGGCAAGGCCACCTCCCTTGGGAAATACTGTTAGCTATACTGCTGGGCTTGTCAGTGAGTGAAGTAAGGCCCTTTTCCACAAGATAACATATGTCCAGACATCAAATTTCCATTTCACTGAGGTAATATGGACAGCATGCTGAGAGCAGCTATGTTGACAAAATTTCTTTTTTTGAGAAAACTGTTAGGTGAAGAAAAAGAAATGGCAAAGAAATCAAATGTTAGAGAAGATAAATTTGCTGGGCTGAGCTTGCAGTCTAATACTTGCAGACTGAACCACATTTTTAAAAAAATCTTTGCTTGCGACAAATTTGTGTAAAAATATAAGTTATACTCAGCAAGAGCCAAGGACAAGGAAAAGGTAGAGAGGTAGTCCTTTTTTCCCTAGAGAGGTGTGCACTCAGCTGGAGCACCTGCTGTCAAGAGTTTCCCTTCAGAAAGATGGAGGCCTCAGCAAAAAAACCCTACAGGAATCTTTTGAGCGAAGGCTAGCAGGAGAGAAATAGGTGATCCCTGAAGGGTAATCCAAATACATTATTTATTGAGTTCACACCATCCTCAGCTAGGGATATACAAAGCAGTTTAGAAAAATACAGCTAGCAGTCACCTATTTTTTTCCCCTGAAGAATCAGATGCAAACTGCAATAAACACTGTTTTCAAAATCAACATTATAGCTTTTTCTATTAGATTACAAATTGCAACCAGGCTCTTTTAACCAAAACTTCTACCTTGCTACCTCTTAGCAGGGAATAATCTTCCAGGTCTTTGACAAAGACTCCTCCTCTATAGCCAAAATAAGCTCTTTTCATCCTATGCTATCAAATCTGTCAACTAATCATCTACACCTCACTTAGAGGAGACAATAGGATGTGGCAGACAGCCCATGCAGCTCTGATCTCCTAAGAATGAACAAAGACCTACAAGTGAGGGTTGTATTTAGTGTGGAGGCAGCCTTCTGAGAGATGCTTTTTACTTTATTGGCACTTTTTAAGGCTTTGGATACTTCCACAGCTCCTAGCTTTGCCTCCTACACAGAAGAAACGCTGCTCCATCTATGGTCATGGCTTCGTTCTCTCCGTTCATCTAACTCTACTGGCCTCTCTCCATGAAAGAAAGATATTTCTCCTGAGTCTATATCCACCCCCAAGAAATACTCACCTCAGCTGTAGTTTTACTAGGGTGACAAAAGAACTAATTCAAACTGAAAATAAATAAATGGAGAAATGAAATTCTAAATTGTATACGCGACCAGACAGAGTATCACAGCAGCAAACTGGCAGTCTTCCAATTACTGGCAGCAAAAAGTGTCCAAACTTCGGAAATGTGGCAAATCAAAAGTGCAGCCCCAAACATATTAAGTGTGAGGAAATACTCCTATCGATTTCATGTTGATGGGGTTCAGGTTCCAGCTAATTAAAATAAAATTTCATTTTCAAGACTCCAGCAAATTGAATTTGGCCTTCTATTAGAGGCTGCAACTGAGTTATAAATGGATGCTTCATTATTTGGGCTGATGAACTGAAAGTAAGTGAATGAGAGATTCCACATGGCTCCCTTTTTATTTTTCATCATCGCAGGTAGGTTTTTGATCTTTCTATTTTTCATTTATTTATTTATTTTTAACTTTTTGCTGGCAAACAGAATGAAAACCATAAATGTAGTAACTTTTCTCTTTTTTTTCTTTTTTTCTAAAGAGAAGAAACATGAGGATAATAACAACTTCTGCATAAACTAGCTGTAGCTTGTCACAAGTCTGGAAAGTAAGGCAATACTGAGGTTGTTCATGCATTCTGCCTGTTTTGTCAGGCAGGTTGCCTTCAATTTTGTGTTATAACCATTCAGACTTCTTATTAAAATTCAGGCAGAGGGAGATAGAAGAAGATAGAAAATTATTCCACTGCTACCTTCCGTACATAATGTGCAGAGATATTCACTCAGTGGAATTCTAAAATAAAAGAAATTAACAAGAAATATGAAAGGCAAAACACTTACGAATTGGATACATTTTATAAATCTGTTTTAAAAATGTATGAATGGGAACAATTTGACATTAACTACTTTCCAAACATTTTACTTGTCTGATAATAATGTTCTTTGCGCAAATGATTTTATTTTGTTAACACCACAATTGCCAGTGCTGTCTCACACTTTTCTTTTCTGGGCACAACAACTAAATGTGATAATGTGAGTGATTTCAGCCAGATTTGGAAACGCCTATTTCTTCTGTACATCTTAAGAACTAAACAGGAGAAGGGCCATAGGTTGGACCCACTTAGATGCTCAGAAATGTAGAATATAGGTACTGGCATGCCGAGGATTTAACTGGTGTCACCTGGACTCATCTATGCCTGTTGCTGGTGCTCCACCTTGGAACTACACAGGAAGCTACCTGAACTAATCAGGAATGAAATGAAGGGGAAAGAAGCATCTGCCTCTGGCCAGGCAGACATCTCCTTTCTCTTGATATTCTTGGCTGCAAACTCTGCCCTACAGCTAGGTGCCAAGGCCTTCTTTCTGTATTTGATGAAGCAGACACAATGGTATTTCACATTTTTCCTTGGTATTTCTTTCATCCATTCATTCATTCATCCAGTGTGAATAGAGGCTTGTGATTAATTATTTGTTCTAGAGCAAGGACTTGAATCTTGATAACCCAGCTGAGTTGACCTAGCTGTTGGCAACATGTAATGCTGTAACTCTTAACACCAGCCTTAGACATGTTCTAAAGGCTCTTCTGTGATCTGGCACAGCTAGACGAATGGGTGGAGAATTGCCTTGTTTGAGAATTCCCCTTTAGGGACTTGGGATCTTTGGTTTGTGCTAGAACTCATACCTGAGATGCCATCACTTTTTAAGAGGTACTGGCACAATTCTAGTGTTTCCTCCACCCAACAGGAAGAGAAGCCAGTACAACACTAGTACAGCATAAAAGCACCACAGCTGTAGCTGAGTCCTGAGCTTTCTGAGACACTCTTTGACTTTTAGGGGTACCTGGTGAGACAGTGATATGGCCAGAAGATGACCTTGCAGACACTCAGTACCAGAAGCTGCCCCAATGCAGACACAAGCTGCAGCAAACCAGGGAAGAACCTCTTTTCCTGGGAGTCCTCCTGCTGCACCTAAGGAGTCACTTGGAAGGTGAGGGCTCACATGCTTCACCAGCCAGGGCAGAGATGACTCAGTTACGTATTTCCTTCAGAGCAGTCAGTTGTTTAAATAGCAAGTAGTCTTTGAAGCATACAGCAGAAAACTGGTCTCTTTCCCAGCTGAGTGCCCTGATTGCTGCCCTATAGTCATCCTCTGTCCTGCTATTTGGCCCAAGGAATCCTTAATTATTTAATGTAAATTAAAACAGCTTTCTTTGGAGCAGTACAGAGTGCTTTGCCCATCTCTCTGTCTCTGGGTATTTGCGCATGCATGTGCATACATAAAGACACCAGTCCATAGATGGAGAGGTTGCAGTTCTCTTGGGAGGTGAGATATGTGAGTTTGAATCCTCTTAGGCTGGAGGGCAAGGGAGGATTAATTTTATTTTGTTCATAGTCTTACATTAGAAGAGGGTTTTAATGGGGGACTTGAAGGAGGATAGTAGAATGACCTTGGGAATATTGTATGCCTGGTAGTATTTGGTTGAATGCTAAATTGTTGAAGGGGAGAAAGGATGATAAGTAGGGGAAAAGAGGCAAATCAATTAATCTCAAAACTGTATTGGTTAAATTAATCATTTAAACGATCCGATCTGGGTTGTTTATAAGATGCACACTTCTATGTGTAAGTCACTTGTCTTTTTTATAGATGAAATGCTTTGATGTCAGTATAATAATATGTCCCATTTCTCAGCACAGGACACAGAGGGTAGCATGATAATAGCTTATCTGTTTTTATTTTAAACGGAATCTTTTTGAAATATCTTCAAGATGCAAAAAAAAGGAAATAATAATATGGATGAAATAGCAGCTGTCCAAGAGCTCCACCTTCTCTGAGAAATCTTTGTGAAAAACTACATAAACAATTGTGTTGTTTAATGTTTTCTTTGCTTGTTTAGGTGTTACATTCAGGAGTGAATTCAGAGTGTAAAAGAAGAAGCTGTGCATGCATTTCAGAAAATAACATAAATGTGACTCACATTTTGGAGAAAAGAGAAGGGGGAAAAAATGTTACTCATTTTTCTCTCCTCTAACCCAACTCTGTAACCTTCCTTTAACACTTGCCTTACTTCAAACACATGCTTCTGTCCTCTTGAATCCAATGCAGAGTCCTTAGTCTCTAGAAGGGGGAACAGTCTGTCCAGTCCCATTGCTTTGGTGGAGTGACAGAGTGGGGAGAGGGAAAGCAGAGGTTTGTGTTTTGTTTAGAAGAAAAGGAGAGAGAAATGGGCAAGGAAATAGTGTGTGAATAGAAGTAAAGATTATACATTCAAAAGCCTTTTAGAAATCCAGCTCTCCTCCCTTTTCCTTCTGCCCACCCCATGGAAATATTCTGGCTTTGATCCCATATCTCTCTCTCCCTTTGTTTAGTGACACAGAAGTATGTGACCCATGCTCTGAAAGGTATCAATTCCCATTTCCTTTCCTGCTTAACTCGGATCAGGAGGAGGAACTGTTTGAAAAGCAATGGTTATTAAATGGATTTTTAACATGAGCTCAGTACTTCTAGTGAATGTTCGTGCCAAAAGACTTTAACCTGCCTGATTACTTTGGAAAAAAAAAAAAAAAAGCAAGTACAAATAGACTGGGTACACAGTTAAAATGTGATTTCTAATTTATTGTAGTGGTTAGGAGCATATTTTACACTCAATTTGCCATGCTCTCCATGATTACTGTAGGCTTGTCAATGAGAAAAACTCTTCCCAGTGAAATATGTGGATCCTTGCCCTTAAATAAAACAGCATTGTTTACGCCTTCTAATCAAGGATATTGTTTACAGGGCAGATAACTGCTAAGTCTTCTTTTCATTATTGACTACATGATTTATTTCCTTTTGCAACTGCATTTAGATGTGCTAAAACCCCTCTTGACTGTTTATAGTCTTCTCAGTGCCTTGCTCCAGTATGTGAATCCAGCACAGTTGTATCAAAACAGCTGAGTATGGAGCAAGTCTAAGCTGGTGGTCACCTGCACCAAATAGCTGTGGCAGTCTTTTTTACTGTTTGTTTTCTGCTCTGTAGCAGAGTATGTAAAGACACTCAGGGAATAGCGTATTATTGGACATGGGTATAAGGACTTCATCAGCCTAATGGAACAATTAACTCAACCATTCTGCTGCTCTTGATCTGCAGAATTTTGCTTTAAGATTAGAGTGATAAGGTGAAGATTAACACCTCTGGGTCAGTGGGGCTGATGAGACATGATTTATTAATCCTCAAAGAAAACCTTAATTGGACACTGGAGCCCTCTTTCCTTCATTGTTAAACACTGCCAATTCCCTGGATAATTAGGGTAGATGGTGAGTATGATAGAGACTTATTGTAATTAGATGCACCAAAACTAAGGTAATGATTTTTTCCCCTGGGAACACCATGTGTTATTTTCTCCAAATAAATCAGTGCCGATGTTTGCAAACACCTGAAAAACATCCCCTACAAATGGTCATTGACTATCCAAACATAACTTATAGAAGGGAACTGGAGTACAGGGTTCATGAGAATCCTTTGATTTAGAGGAACTGTCTTAAATCCTGGCCTTCAGAGCACAGAGAATTTACTGGGCAAGCAGGTTAATGAGCAGGTTGATTTATTCTTATTTTTTTACTTATCATTACTCATTCTTTCATCAGGTTCTTTCCATTAAGAGGCACTGATTTATAGGAAGAAGCGTTCCTCTAAGGAGTTTGGTAGGTTTTGAAACCAAATCTCGGAAATACTATCTTTTTCAAAGAAATGGTTTTTTGCAGGCGGTATAATAAATGGGTTCATTATAATGCAGCATGCAGCTAAAGATGGGAGAAAACTCCGTAGGCATGTAATTCTAGCTACTGTACCCCAGGCTCAAGAAACGGAGCTGTGTGACTTGAGGATTCATTAAGACACTCAGTGTAGTGCAGCCCTGATGAAGTAAGCTAACATTCTCATTAGGGGGTTGGAGCAATCATTTGGAAAAAGACTCCTTTGCTACATTTGTTTACTGTGTCACTGGAAGCATGTCCTTAGTCAACTGGGATAATCATTGTCAGCGTTTTACATAGTTACATAGTAAACTAATAAGCCAGATTGTTGAATTATGTCAATCATGTCTAAACATCAACAAGAAAATTGTTGTATGCAGATGGGAAATTTGTAAAAAAGCCTAGATATACAGTACAGTGTCAACAGCGTACATTGTGAGACCATGATTTAAGACTACTATCTGGGGGAACATGACTTTCCACTGTGTGGCTCTGAAGCCAGATTGTTGTCTCTGTTAAACTGTCTGGTGAGACTTTTGACCGAGGAGAATTTGTATCTTTGAGCCTTCTGTCCTGCTTCTTCTACCCCGCCACTTTACCCACTACATTATCACACTGGTATATTAGTTGTCTTCTTGTTGCCTCAGTTGGAGTCCTCAGGATTTATTGCAACTTCACACCCAGACTGACTTCCCAAGGCTCTAGCCAGAGGAGAGACGAGAATCAAGAAGTGGTGTCAGAATTTTTTCTGATAAAGACAGAGAAAAATTATATATATTCCTACCCAGCCCTGCTGGGAATTGGAGTCAACTTTTAGCCCAGCGATCCTGATGTCAGCTTTCTGAGTGACAAATCCTTTTGGCACTTGTCATCTTTGCACCAGACACCACCCTCAGGGGGAAGGGACCTGTTTGTGCTGGTAGTTGCTGAGCGCTTGTGTGATTTCACCCCTGCCCAGGCTGATACATAAGGGACAAAAGAATGAAGAGTTTAAAAAATGTTATAAAGCTTGCAGAATGCTTAAATAGACTGATGTGAAGATTGCACAAGGAAGTAAGATAAAGAGTGAGACATTAATCTGCAGAAAGAACAAAAGATCTATTAAATTAATCAATAGGTCTTTTTCAGTGGCAGATATAATTTAGTTAAAGAAAACATGGACAGTGCAAGAAGAATATAATGAGTTTTCCACCTCTCCTAAAAGCAAGGACTGAGATGAGCAGTTATTGACTGATAGGTATCTTTTTCAGAGAGGAAAAGCATGCTCTGGAGGGTGAGTCTTGAATCTGCGCTGAAGTTACAGAACCCCCTGCACTGTACTGTGCCATGAGAATGCAGCCTTCAGCTCACAGCAGAGAGGTGTCATCTGTTCAGGAACTCTAAAACAGCACACACCCAAAATGGTTTCTGTCTTTCCTCATATTTAGAAGGAAATAGCAAGGAATAGATATATATTAATTCCTCATCAACTTTAACTGTCTTTTGGGAATGTGATGAAATAATGGGAGAAATAATAATATATATTGTAAACAGAAAAAACTGTCCAGGGCCCCAGGAAATGGGAAGACCTCTCTATTATTGTAGGTACCAGTTTAAGTAATTCTTTCCATTATGTAAGTCTCAAAGAGTGTGATGATGGCTCTGCCCAAGAGATAAAGTGGATTGTTCAGTCTCAATGGAATGTATATTTACTTTTTACTATAAAGAATATAGTGTGTCTTTATCCAAAGTATTTATACTCTGACACTGAAACCCCATGTGGGGAAAATGTGAGCCTGCTGCTGAATGAGGTGGGTGCCCTGGTGACAGAGGATACAGAGAAGGCGGAGTTACTGAATGCCTTCTTTGCTTCAGTCTTTACTGCTAAGGCCAGCCCTTGGGAATCCCAAATCCTGGAGGTAAGAGAAAAAATCTGGATAAATGAAAACTTTCCCTTGGTTGAGGAGGATTGGGTTAGTGATCATTTAGGAAAACCTGACACCCACAAATCCATGGGCATGGATGA
Source organism: Rhinoptilus africanus (assembly GCA_013400135.1). Classification (NCBI taxonomy): domain Eukaryota; kingdom Metazoa; phylum Chordata; class Aves; order Charadriiformes; family Glareolidae; genus Rhinoptilus; species Rhinoptilus africanus. Next base: position 149,104 of record VXBO01008602.1, on the reverse strand, counting down.
GATGCACCCAGGGGTGCTGACAGAGATGGCAGATGTTATTGTGAAGCCATTTTCCATCATCTTTGAAAGGTCCTGGAGAATAGGAGAGGTGGCTGAGGACTGGAGGAAAGTCATTGTTATGCCAATCTTCAAAAAGGGCAAAAAGGAGGACCCAGGAAGCTACAGGCCGATCAGCCTCACCTTCGTCTCTGGAAAGATGATGAAACAGCTCATCCTGGCTGTCATCTCTAAGCAAGTGGAGTAAAAGAAGGCTATCAGGAGTCACCAAGGGGAAATCATGCTTGACCAATCTGATAGCCTTCTATGATGACGTAACTGGCTGGGCAGATGAGGGGAGAGCAGTGAATGTTACCTACTTCAACTAGCAAGGTTTTTGACACTGTCTCCCATAACATGCTCACAGGTAAGCTTAAGATGTGTGGCTTAGATGAGTGAAGAGTGAGGTGGATTGAGAACTGGCTGAATGGCAGAGCTCAGAGGGTTGTGATCGGCAGTGCAGAGCCTAGTTGGGTGGTGTTCCCAAGAGGGCAGTACTGGGTTTGGTCTTCTTCAATGACCTGGATGAGGGGACAGAGTGTACGCTCAGCAAGTTTGCTGATGATACAACACTGGGAAGAGTGGCTGATACACCACTCTGTGGCTTCTGTCCATTCAGCGAATGGACAGGTTAGAAAGTTGGGCTCAAAATGAAGTTCAACAAGGGCAAGTGTAGGGTCCTGCACCTAGGGGAGAATAACCCCAGACACTAGTACAGGTTATGGGTTGCGCTGCTGGAAAGCAGCTCTGTGGAGAGGGACCTGGGAGTCCTGGTGGACAAGAAGTTGGCCATGAGCCAGCAATGTGCCCTTGTGACCAAGAAGGCCAATGGTCTCCTGTGGTGCATTAAAAAGAGCATGGCCAGCACATCAAGAGAGGTCATCCTCCTCCTCTACTCTGCCCTGGTGAGGCTGCATCTGAAGTACTGTGTCCAGTTCTGGGCTCCGCAGTTCCAGAAGTACAAGGAACTACTGGAGAGAATCCAGTAGAGGGCTGCAAATATGATCAAGGGAATAGAGCATCTATCTTATGAGGAAAGGCTGAGAGACCTGGGTCTGTTCAGCCTGGAGAAGAGAAGACTGAGAGGGGATCTCGTCAGTGGTGCCCAGCAACAGGACAAGGGGCAACAGGCACAAACTGGAACACAGAAAATTCCGTCTGAACAGAAGGAAAAACTTCTTTACTTTGAGGGCATCAGAGAACTGGAACAGGCTGCCCTGAGATCCTGTCCAACCTGCTCTAGGTGAACCTGCTTTAGAAAGAGACTTGCACTAGATGACCTCCGAAGGTCCTTTCCAACCCCTACCTTTCTGTGGTTCTGTGATTCTGTGATTTTGATGGTCATTCTTTACTAATTAATGACTCATTTAATTATGCGTTATTTTTCCAAGGATTCACTCCCAGAGCTACAGATTTTCCTGCATCACTGTTGCATGTACTATTGTATTGATTTCCACTGATCTGTGATCATTATTATTTGGGATTTCTTCCTTCATCCTGCATAACATGGAATGTTTGCTCCAAACTGTGTTTTTTCTTTACTAACATCTCTTTGAAATAGTCATGTGCTATTTTGGCAGACTGTTGCAATAGCTCTCCTGTAGCATCAAAAGACTTAACTCCAATATTACTAATTAGACTATTACAACTTCCCAAGAGTTTAAGTGTCACAGTCTGAGATGAGGTGCAGTGCACACTGTCCCTCCTTCTGAGTATTAGTGGCCAAATGCAGGTACCTGCTATTCAGCAAGAGTTTCTTGAAACTTGTTCAAGAGGACAGCCAGAAGCACTAAATTAAAATATTAATTGTAACACACAGAAGGGGTGAGGGTGAACAAACTTAACAACTGTATCGTGCCCCATCAGACTGGACTACTGATGTTATTAATTTAAAGCTGAACCCGCCATCTGGGCTCTTTAGCATCCGTATATGTTATGTTGGAGTCTGATGCTCAGAAAGGGGGAACCAGGGAAAACTTAATCTGCCATTCTGAAGAAAGGCGATGATATTTCCTTCTCTCAGTGTGAAGCAGCCTTTGCTGTGCAGGAATTTAGGAGGCTCATGGGGTCTGTATGTGCCAGCGGGCACAGAGGTTCATTTTAACTTCATCTGGCCCTTTGGGAGAGAGTAAACACATAGAGCATCTTTCTTTCCACACAGCCTCATAATAAACTTCCAGAGGAACATGAGCTTGACAAATCTCGCTGTACAATTCTAATTAAAATAGGTCTTCCTTTAAAAAAAATCGATTCCATTAAAAGAAAAACTCCACAGTTCTGCTTCAATCTCAGTCTCACTAGAAAGACAAGTATCAGTAAGTTGTTGGGTCTTGTGAAAAAAAAACATACACAACCTGACTGATTGATTTTAAAATGCAATCAATGAGAAATCACACTTGACTTTTTTGATTGGAACTTAATTTAATTTGGAATGGGTTAGGTCCTTGTCTACTATTAATTAGCAATAATAATAGTATTGTTCTTCTATGGGAATTTCAAACAGATCTGCCTTCCTACAAGGCAGATGGTCGGTACAGCTCAAAGCACTCTCAGTCGCAGCAGAGGTCTCAGCTCCATTACTTCTGTTAGATGGCAAGGGAAGGCTTTGGTGGAAAAAATGGTAACTGAACAGAAGAAAAAGTTGTCAGTGGAACGAGTTTATCTTTTCCAAGCTGCAACCTGAGAGACAGCGACAGGCAGGAGGGGCTGCGGCACCCTCAGAGCATTGCAGCCACCAAGGATTAGGTGCTGGGACACCGCGGGGAAATGTATAGGAATGCAGAAGGGCAGTGGCTAAAGCCTGCTCTATAATTCCAGATACTAAACAGGTGTCAAACAGTCTGATCCACGCTTTTATGTAAAGCATTAGGCCAGACCATCCTTGGACAAAAGCAAACTCGATTGCATTCTCTTCTGTTTGTTCAAGGGATAAGCCTAGCAGCTGTTCTTGTTGTGTAATGCTTATATCTTTAAGAGAGGCTGCAATAACAAGGGAAGCTCCATGTGCGGGGGCTGGCCCCTTTGGTAACCTCGGGAGGAGTGGGATGCACAGCACAGAGCAGTCTCTCACTGACAGAAAACAACTGAGTGGATGGCTTAATTTTCTTTTTTTTACCTTTACGCTACAGACTACACACTAGTCTGCAGAAGTGCTTTCCATTAATATTCAGCTGACAGACTTAATTTCAAAGCAAGTATTTGTTATTTTCATCGATGGAAAGAAGCTGTTAGTATTCTAGAAGATAAAAGAGATTTATTTACTTTTCTTCCTTTTTTTGCTTCGTGCATCAAAGGGTACAAACACGTTCATAGTTCTATGGCTGGTTTTAGGACAAGGAGTGTGAATGTACGTGGAGTGTTGGTTTCTTTTTAATCAGCCCTATTCGTCACACAGCAGTGTGAAAAAGAGCCTGAAGCTGGGCACTGTGAATTGTGATGTGGATTGGCACTTCTTGGGGGGCAGCTAAGAAAAATGATGCTTAGTGCCAGTTATTATGTAGCACTACCCCAAGGATCCAGACAGAGATCCACAACTTGTATATATAAGTAGTACAGAGAGTGATCTCAGGTTATCCAGGTGTGGAGAAACGCCCTCTCACTGGGTCTTAGTAGGCTGGACTTGGCAGCAGGGAGGGTATCAGCTACATGGGTTGTCTCTGGTGGCTTGGGAATGTGGGCAGATTGGGCAGAAGCCCGACAGCTTCTCCCTGTGAGGGGCTTCCTACCGACAGGTAAGTGGGGAGAAGCAGAGAGCAGCTGGGAGCAGTTGCCTCACAGCGGGGAAATGCTGTTTGCCTGGGATATATGTACTTAGGTAAAATTTTTGCTCCAGGAGTCCCAGCAGGACCACAGGAATTGTTCCTCTGACATGGGGTAATTTGAGAAATCTACTGTTGCTGAGGGTAATGTGGCATCTTTTCTGTGGATAGCTTTATCTGGCAAGGGCACTGAACCACCACTTTTCAGAGAATAAAAAACATACCTACTAACACAAAGGGGAAGGACTGAAGCATATGTCGCAATGGAAATCAAAGTTCTCTGCATATATGAAACTTCAGTTCCATGGTACCTTTGTACCTACTGTATATCTGTGTTTTACAAAACAGAAGTTAACAACTTCCTCAGCTCACTTAGTACAACATAAAGACATTTTTACAACCGCATAGTCTGTTAGGAAACTATTAAATTGACAGCACAAGGACCATTAACTTGGAAGTAAGAGGTGCCCTGTCTCACACCCCACTCCCCAGAAGTCTGATTCTGTTGATAATAAGAGTGTGACCACTGACATCATCCCACCTACTTGGATTCTTATATGTGATCGGTCCCACAGAACTACTAAATGCGTTACATTTAATCAAACACAATGCATTTAATGCTCTCAGAAGAGTAAAAACGCCTGCCATTCTCAAGAATGGGAATTGCTAAAGGAAGTAATGCAGAACATTACTATATTAATGCCCACAAACCCACAAATATTTTTAGAGAAAAATAAGGTGGTTAGTTAGCAACAAGAATGTTCATGGAGTCATAAGAGAAGCATCTTCAAAGACTGAAGGATTAAAGTGACCCTGCAGATAGGACAGAGTGCTACTTGAAAGAAACCAGTGAATTAATCCCCAGCTGGTGCTAGAAAAATAATCTCAGGTAATACTGTCATGTTGTTTCCTTATACTTGGCTGTGTTCTTGCACTTGAAGAAAATGGGGCCTGTTGCAGAGATGCCAGGAGGCGACTCGTTCGCCTGAATGGTTGTCAGCACAGGGGAAGGAGCGTGTGCTGCCATCCATCCTCCATCCTGACAGGGGCCTCAGGTGGGGACGTGCCACTGCTCTGCAGCACAGCCAGCTCCGTCACAATCTCTCACTGCTGGCTGTTCAGTACCGTTACCACCTCACAGACATCGATACTAAAGCAGATATCACTGTGTCTTCTTTACATAAGGTGAACCACAGCAGGATAGAAATGGCCACAAGCCATCTCCCACTAGAGCTTCTCCTTCTTCCTCCTCTTTTGCAAGACGGCTTCAGCAGAGGAGCCCTGGGAAGGGGCAGGAAGCAGATGTGCCACATAGGCAAAAGGGGAAATTATTATGGACCGCTGTAATTGAGTCTGCTCTTGTACCAAACAGTGAGGATAAAGTTTTCCTCCAGGCTAAGCTATGATCTGGCTCCAGTCCATTTGCACATTGTTTTAGGTGTAAAGCTACCTAGCTATGTTTTTAAATGGAAATCTGCCTGGTAGCCAGCTACCTGGTAATTGCAGCAGCAGACCAGGATGAGGGATGCCAGGAAGGGATGTAAGGATGTTATGGGAGTAAAACAGGAGGAAGTCAATCATAATAAACATTTGCTTAAGAACATATTGTACGTTCTGGCATGGAAAAAGACTAGTGTCTCTTTACACTCTGTAAGGTGAAGTAATCAAACTGTTCCATTGAGATGCTATTGCAACTGGGAAGCTATAAGATGAACAGCCTCAAAAATTAACTTCAAGGAGAGAGACTTAAAGCATATAAAAGAGGATCCTTCTCTGAACTTAACCAGCACAGCACATAATTCAGTAAGCTTTAATGGTGAATTTATGACGTGGAAAAATTTATTTCTTATCCCATCTTCCCACCTTAAAAAAAAAAAAAAAAAAGGAGAGAAAGAAAGGAAAATAGAAATATTTCTTACATAAACTTGAGTTACATTTTCTGGTGAAATGGCAGGATGAAAAGAGTAATTAGGGTTCAAGGTCAAAATTAAATTCTGTTCACATCTCAGTCCTTCACACATCATTCTGCAAAACGAGGGAGCTGAATAGAGGAAGAATTAACTGATTTCTTTTAAGTTTAGTAATTGCAAATGCAAAATGAATATCATTCTGCAGACACGGTGCCAGAGGACAACGCAAGCTAACGAAATAATTGTAGCCCTGATAAATAATTTATGCACCATATCAAAAGCTGAATGAGATAAAGAAATGGAGAACCCATTTGAAAATTTGGAAATTGCTCAAAGCTCTTCCTCCAGTGACTCCCAAGAGGATGAGCACAGACCACTAATAAACTCTATGACCGTGTATAATTCATAAACTTTCCCTCATTTTTTGATTTTCAGTGCTTACAATTTATAGTTAACAAAGGAACAAAGAGTGGAAAAATCCTGGTAGCAATTGAGAGGAGAACATAAGCCAGCTGATTCCTCCACTTACCCTATTCATAAAGGGCATCTGTTTTCATCCCAAACTGCACATGTATCCACCATTAAACTCAGCACATCAAAAACAGAAAAAAAAACCCTCTGCTCACATCCTCATGCCTACTTTATATTTGTATTTTTATGACAGCTGTTACAATGTGAGATTATAACACAACAAAAAACATTTTGGGGATGATTTTTATTAACAGTATTCTGTTGCAGCTCTTGGTTAACGTTCAGATTGGATTTGTTGTGGATTCATTCAATGGCAGTAGTGCTAACTCAGAACAAACCAATGGATGCTCTCCGAAGACACCAGGGTATTTCTGAATGCATTACATAGCAAGAAACTTCCCCCTCACACCGCCACATTGGAAAAGTATTACTAAATTAAACAGATCTGAAAACTACCTTCAGACAAGATATGCCTTGAAATTATTTTGATGGTTGCAGTAACAAGCCTATGAACTCACATTTGAAAAGACATGGTGGGCAATAGGGTTATTTTGAACTCTTTGCACATCAGCAACTTGTTGCTTGATTTCAGGCATGGCACAATTCAGTTGTACAAACAGACTTCTGTCATCTAGTGTGGATCTGAGTAGCTTGATGATTCGCCCTTTAAGGATGCAACATGAAATATTTTAAGCTGTTAAGATATGTTTTTTCTCTAAGATGCCTTGAATTTTTAATTTTTTTTATTAGAAACAGGGGAGAGTGGTTTTCTGAGGGAAACCCTGTGCTTCCCACCTTGGGTACACATCAGAGCACAGCACGCTTCTCAGCTGCGTGACAACTTTCAAGCTGCCGAAAGGCTGCGATGGCACCTGCAGCCTCTGCTGTCGCGTGTCAGAGCGAGCAGCGTCTGTCTTGAGCAATCACAGCAGAAGCCAGTGGAAACCACTGGAGTAGAAATCTCCACACAGCTTCCCATGGTCACCAAAGACACAACAAAATCACTCAGTGCTCTCAAGGCCACCTTTGCAGAGCTGTTGTCCTGGGTGGGTAGATGGGAAAGGAGGTGACTACAATTAGCAAGCTAAGGAAGGGGCTGCAGGATGGCTGCCCTTTGGTAGTCCACTGTGCTCGTGCACAGGCTGTCATGAGGCTGACGAAAGGGATCCATTCCCTCAGTTACTCCCTGCCTGTCCTGCCTGCCTGTGAGAGCCTGTCGAGTGTTACTCAAATATTGTTTACTTCATTAATTTCCTTCTACCATCAATTGAAGAATAAATTATTCATAAGTAAATTTATAAATTATTCTACCAGTTCTATTGATGATTGAATAATATTGACCAAATAAATTATTAACTCTTCCTTTCCCCCACCAAATGACAAATAAATTATTTGTGAGTATTCTTTTTTTTATTATTAGATCAACTCTTCCACCTATTGAGACATTTATAAGATGTCACTCACTCTGCTACGCAACTTGTAAGCAGGACTCTTTAGGAGCTATATTTTCATAAACAAACAGAAGTATTTTAACTTTATTTTATACTTATATGGCAGCAGCTTTAAATATGAGGTGCTTTAGAACATGAGGAGGTGTTTTTATATATTTCAAAGCCAATTAAAGAAAACATTGACATACTCTGGGGTTAATTCTCACCCAATCAGTCTATTTTGAATTGTGCAGGTTATTTCACAGTTTTCTATATTTGTACAAAAAAGACAATGTTGAGGCTGCAGCCAGACTATGGTCCCAAAAGGTATTAGGAAGTAGGTTCTGTAAATGAGCATCAGGAGCAAAGCCAAACCAGACAGATACCTTGACTAATGGCTATTACAAACGTGAACTGCATAGGCCAGAGGTTATTTCAAGTTCCTGGATAAACTACATGAGCTTTCGATCTAGCTAGACCAATGCTTCTCTCTCTTCTTTCACTGATTCACCACTAACTATGTGGCAGACAAGTAACAGCCTCTTCTAGTGGCATCATTTCTAGCATATTTTACCATGCAGGCAAAATGTGTCCATACACAAAAATACAGACAGTCTGTGTGGTGACTGTCACTATAAAGACAAAGTTAAAATTAATAAATAAATACATCTCCAGGAAAGTGATACTAAGTCATAAGCACACATCGAGAAAGGATTAGATCCTCTCCACTCCATGGAGCTCAAGTTAGATTAAGTCCACCACGCCAACCAACTTGCCTTAGTGTGAAATCAGTATAAGGACCATCAACAGTACACTGAAAAGTATTCTCTAAAAAGTTGCTCTAAAAGGACAGAGAGAGAAGGCATCTCATGCCAGCAGAGGAACATCCCTTCTGGAATTTTTCAGGTGTGACTGCCAGTGAGGATCAGAAGTACATACCTCTCTGATGGCATCTTTCTTGCCTCAGAGACCCACTAGTAAAGCATGTGCAAGGAGGCTTTTGCTGACTTTTTATGTTTGGGTTTTGTTTTTTTTTTTTTAGTTTAAAACCATGGAGCAGGCATATTTGCCAAGATATCTACATGTAAAAGAGTGAATACAGCCCCAAGACAGCAGTTACTCCTACAGCTCACACTGCCCAACAGGAGGAAGATGAATGGGCTGTGCAAGGGAAGCAGCACTGCTTAGCAAGCAGAGAGCTTATTTATGGGGAACTCTCCGGCACCGTGCAGCTCTGTAACACCTGGCTGCTGCAGACATGGACTGTCTCTCCTTGTTTCCCCTGGTTTTTCCACCCATATGGGGGCTGTGAACTGTCACTCAGGCCAGTATAACAGTGTATTGTTGGCCTTCAAAAGACATGCATAGGAGAAAATCACAGCACTCTCATTTTCAAAGAAAACTGCTAATAGGTCTCTGTCTCATAGAGGCATAGTAACAAGTCCCTGGTTAAACTGGCATTGATATTTTCACTTAGATTTCCACCTTAAAACAGGTAGCACTACTTAGGGAAGTGTTATGGTCAAGACTTAGATGGGAAGCACCTAGACTTTGCATTCTGAAAAATAACTGAGTGGTCTTTGGGGTCAAGTCTTTGAACTCCCTTTCTCCTTGTTCCCTTAGACACAGAGGCACAATAGAGAAAGTAGGAAAAGAATAAGAGGGTGTCTAGACAAATGTGGTGTTGTCAGAGAGATGGTCTAGAAGATTGCTTTTTGCTGTGCTGTTCAGAAGGGATGTGAATGGAGCATAGTTATAATGGTCAAGGCCTGAGGAAACACCACTGCAGTAGTTAAGATAAAATGTTGAAGGGAAACCATGGGAAAATTTTAGATATATAGCTATGTAACAGACTATATCTGTAGGACAATTCTGCAGAAAGGAGCTATGAAATTTAGCCTGCATATGAGGCTTTGGACAGAGGCTTGAACTGAATATGTCTCAGATTAAGGTACTGAGTAAAAGACAAGAGATGCTACCAATCTAGAACAAATGTACGTGCTCCATATTAGACAGTGTGATGTCTATTCATCAGTAGTGGGGAAGTCCAGAGTATGAGTTTGTACAAGAGAAAAGAGATGAGCAAGTGATCTACCTAAAGATACGCAGGTGGGAAAGAGCAAACTGCCTTCTCTACAAGACGCTCAGAGGAAGCTGAGGCTGCATAAGGAACAGGTCACAGAGTCACAGAAGCTGAAGGAGAACAGGATCCTAAGAAGGCATCATCATATTTAGTCATCTTGCAGTATTTTGCAATATCATCTCACAGCGCCTGATGCACCTGCATTTGCATCAATAGTAGGAAAAATGACCTTTATCACTGCTGGTTACTCCAGTTTAGCAACCAGAGCAAGACACAGCTGTGCAGGCGGAAGGTATTACTGCAGCACATGTAGCATGGGGGCTGGCAGCAGTGTAGCTAAGCCAGGGTATCTGGCCTCAGGAGCAAGCACTAAGATTAGGCTGCAAAAAAAAAGTTTAGACTCACTCAAATTATGTTTTTATAACATATCCATATATGCACAGAGGGCTGGATGGGTGTCTTACCTTACATTGGAATTTTTTCTTGCTGGGGAGTAAAAGCCATGAGGAAAATCTCCTCAAGCGTTTTTTACTGTAAATGCAGTGTACCAGCAAAATATATTTGCGGCTTGGTTAAGTTTTTGCTGTTAGTTTTCCCATGAATGCTTTTCACTCCTAATAATGTTTTGCATTTAAGCCAGTTTTACTGCTTTTTTAAAAGGAAAGTCACAGAGCTGTAAGGATCTGGAGAAGGGCACCTAGATTTTGCCACCATCATAGCTAAGAAGGGAACTAACTTGTCTGTCAGGTTTTAACTGATTAAACAACTTTCAAACAGTCTTTCATTTGTCTTATTTCAGGTATGAAATTATTTGAGAAAAGGCAACTTTTTCTAGGGGAAAAAAAAGGAGCAATAGTCTGCAAGAATTACTTGAAGTAGTAAAAGGGAACTTTTTAAAATTCAAGTATGTGAAAAAATGTGATTTTATTTAATGCTTAAACATATTAAGTAATACCTCCCTACCGTCTGCATATCCCTCTCCACGCAGTAAACTGTTCATGATTCTAAATTATGTGCTCTGAATGAAGGACAGGAGAAAAAAGCTCTAGACATCTACCTGCTTACCTTTATCTCTGAGGATTCGTAATCTTCTTGAAGTCTTTTGAGAACTGAAAAACAAACTGCTTACTCCTAATGTGATACTGATATTGGCCTCCCTTTACGATTTTTTTTTTCACTTTTGCAGTCATTTCTCACCTCTTCCATTTCACTGCATTTTGCTACTCAACATCCTTTTTCCTTTTTGATTACTATTTTTGGTTGCAGCTGTTGTAACGCCAGCTGGAAGAAAGGAGGCTGGTATTCTCTTTTGGAGACTGTGAAATTAGTAACCATTATAAACTTTCTGTGCTCAGAATTGCAGGTCCACAGGTTTTCTATCTTAGTGTCGTCAGTTCCACCATTTCTGAGAAATGGAGGAGACAAGGAAGGTGATCATTTCAGAAGAAAAGGAGGGAAGTAGCTGGGGAAACACCATTAATTCAAAGAAAAGGGCCGACCTTATCCGATTAATCTCGTGCTCTATGAAGAGCAGTGCAGGGTAATTTACTCGGGATGCTGGCAAGGAGACAGGCATCTGTATTTTGGACTAATGAAGTCCTATTAAGATCTATGTGCTTGGAAGTGTTCCTGGAGCATTGTAGCTAATCGTGGATCATGGCAACCTAGTCATCATTCAGCAGAACGCGGCCGCCTGCCTCGCCGGCTCAGATGCAATAAGGCAGTTTTCCTAAGCAGATGTGTCTGAGACCTCAAGGGCATCAAAGCGTCTGAGATTCCTAACTACTCTGACAATCTGGCAGCAGATCTGTTTGGCACAGGGCACCGCAAAGGCAACAGCGAGCTTTGGAGTTGTTTCTCTCTTCCCAACACCATCTTGCTCAATGTCTTTCAGTAAAATGCAAAAAAACCTCTCAGGGTCAGGCTGAGAAAGGAATGTGATAAAGAGCTGGTTATGGCTTTCTGTACTGTTGTCACTTGACACACTAGCTATCTAGAGATACTGAAACTATGGATAGATGAGTCTTGAGGATGTCTGTAGTTAAATGTCCTGTGGGCAGTGGACTAAATAAATAGCCATTACCACTCTCTATAGGCTTGAGAGAACCCAGATATCTGAGTGTAGCACCCAAGCCACCCCTGGTGGGTTTTGGGATTATGAATCATAAATGCTCTTTCAGCACTGATAGTGTGATAACTTCTGTGAAAGGAGCATGTGTTTTCTTATCTAGTATCCACATACAGATGCTGATTTTGTGGATGGTCTCCCAGTGTAAAGCAGCCTTTCTGAAGAAAGCTTCTTACCGCTTCTTTACACAGATAACTGTCTTCAAGGGCAGCTTAAAGGCAGTCCTAAATGTCAAAACTCTACAATAGCAGATAAAAAAAGGTATTTTTAAGTTATTGTCATGGCTGTGGCATAAGATTATAGGAAATCTTTATGTTGGAGTTTATCTGCATCATTTACTGTTTTCTGTCAGCTTTGCTGCCATTATATTCTCCACTCTTTCAGTCAATATGAGTCACGAGGAGGAAAGGATATGTTTTGTACATAGAGACACTTACCTGAATCTGTGAACTTGTTCCATGTTGTGAAAGTATTTCCTTCTTTTCTTCCTTCATATCCTGAACTGAGCAAGTGTGCATTAATCTTATTCCATCTCATTTCATTCTTATGCTAGAGAGGAAAAATTGAAATACTGTAATTACATATTAGAATTAAATTTCTTTTTGATATTGAAAATATGAACCATTATGGAAAATTAAAAGAAAAAAATTAAATCCAAATTCCATTTCTGTGGGCTCAGCACTTTGCTGTTCCTTCAAAAAAATGATATTTTCAAAGCTTTCAGTTCCCATTATCCATTTCATTTTACCGTGTCTAAAAGGGGAAGAGTTTTGTCTGCTCTCATGCTATTCAGCGCTATGAGGAATGAAAAATCCTCTCTCTAATGAAAAATCATGTTCTGCTTTATCATAATTATTCTAGCTCTTTAATGCAGCCCACATGGTGCAGTACCGCTGTCGCAATTAAACCACTGAAGCGAAGGGTACTGGGGAAAAAGTACAGTGGGACTGTGTTTTTTCCTTGCCACTAGGCTAGTCCTTAATCGGTGGTGAGATAGCACAAGGGGAAGGGGAGGATCTGAAGGAGGGTCTAAAGAAAGAACAGGAGCACAACCGGCTATTCCAAGCAGACCATGAAGAAGATCATGAGCTGATGCACACAATTCCTTTCTCAAACGCCATGTGATTTCCCACCCTAGAAAAAGTCTGAGTGCTCGCTCTGTGTGAATTTTACTCACAGTGACAAATGCAAGAAGCTGTAGTTAATGTTCAAGAAACATAATGCAAAACCAAAAGAAATGGAAACATGCCAAGTGATCAGTTCCCCGACTTGTTTACTCAGTCATTGTATTTAAATCCCACATAAACTCAAAGATCTTTTCACAGTGTATGAAGACAAATATTTGTTGGTCAACAGCTGACCCCTGCTGGTGTGGAAAATAAAAAAAAATCTATGCCAACCCATTGATAAATCTAACTAAAAAACCACCTCCTATTTTTCGTTTTTTCCAGCCTCCTTTGTGTATATTTGCCTGTGGTTTGTACTTCACTTTGATTAATCACAGCACTCCATCAAAACTGTATCTCTTCAGTCTGTTTACCAAAGGATTATATGTTGCCTTCCTTTCTTATGCTTCCCTCCATAATCAACCACATGCTATTCATTTATCAATAGCATCTTCTCATCTCTGCTGCACGTGTCCAAAAATTTCCCTCTGATCATTTTCAAACAAGTTCCTGGCGATCTTCTTGTCTCATTGTCTGTTTATTTGTAATAGGTGATTATAGCAACAGCTTCTGTTTTCAGTGCTTCCGCACAATTTGCAGTGTTATCAAATTCAGAATTTCATCAGTAATACTGTCATTATTGGTATGGTTTTTTCTGTTTTGTCCTACGTATTTTACTTTGACCTAACTTGAAATTAAAGCTGACTTTTACAAGAGTTCACCAAAAATTCACATTATTTGGCCAGGACATGCAATATCTTCCTTTATCTGTGATCACTTCATCTTGTCAGGAACAGCCCATCTGTTTTTTAATTTGTACTATCATCACAGTTCTACAAAGTTATACTGTATTCTCTTGGCAATTCACTCAATAACCCCGGTCCTCTCACCAGCAGGGATGGGAACATGGAGAATGGGGTTGGATGAAGCATTGATATCTATGAACCGATAAAGCTACTTCGTAGTGCTAAATGAAGCTTCTTTATTTGACCTTACCACGTCAGTCCAAGGAGTTAGCTCATCACAAAGCACATTACATTTTTTTCTCTACATGACGTTGCACACATTTTAATTTCTGGAAATTATACATTCCACATTGTGAATTGTGAATTGTTTGTGTTGTTCTTTATGCATCAATATCCAGGAAAGGACTTTCCTCATGTGTATATTTAACTAGATTGTTAAAGATAAATACTTCTGATGTAAGCCCGCTGGAGATGTACAAGAGTATACTGTCATCTCGTTTGGTAGGAGGTTCCACATTCAGCATCCAGCGACCATTTTAGTTCTGCCTGTGGCTTTCCCTAGCTTCCCTCTAGCGGTCAGTAGTTTGTGTGCCAGTTCAGCTGTCGCACTTAACAGAGAGCAATTTTTTTAAAAAGAGAACACCCTTATTTGCCTCAAATAAGTGCTAAAATCTTGTCACTTTGGATTACATTTTATCTTGCCTTCCAGCTTCTTGTCAAGTTTAAAAGTATGCGTTCCTTATAGAAAACTTTGTGCAGTTTATAAAGTATCCGAGAATTTTCATTTCTTCCTTTTTATTTCTTCTTCCCATTTCATTTAGGTGTTGCCATGTTAGTCTCCAGCAACATTTCTGCCTTAGGGACCTTCACTTTAATCACATGCTGGTTGTATTAACTCCGTGGCTTAAATAGAAGTGTTTCTTCAGTCCTCTCCTCTGTCACACAGAACTATCTCAGTACTTCCATTGCAAGCCATTTCCGAAGCTGAGATATTATTTCTTTACATTTATTTTCATGAAAAAAACTAACATCTGAGAATAGTATTATAGAGGTCACAGCCCCTCTGGAATAAAACTCCTTGCACGGACTTTAAATTAGATGCTTAAAGCGATAGCAAAAATGAAACAAGCAAATAAATAGTTATATCTGCATTTCTAGTGGGTTTTAGTAGTTGTCATTCTGTGGAAATGTTTTCTGTACTCAGGTACATAAAGACACAGAGCAAATGGAATTGGTTTGGGCTTTTTTTGGTTGGCTGGTTGGTTGATCAGGTTTGTTTGGGTTTTTTTCTCATTGAATCTTATTGCAAATATGAATATTGCAGTCATGAGATGTTGGGGAATCTATTTCAGTAAACAGCTTGTCTTTAATTTGTGTTCATTATGGCCTGATGACCTTCACAGCCTTAGTGAGGCCTGCAGGTAGGACTTAACTGGGTTGCAAGAGCCTGTATAAGGGAGAACATGCAGACAGCACTTCAGTTTCATGTCCAGAGGGCTATATATGTATGTCTTCCGAGAGACGAAGTTCAGGACGAATTGTTGTAATGCTGAAGTGATACTTTTATTTAGAAAGAGCAGCACTGAAGGATTTAAAACTGGAAACACAAACATTTGTTACCTTCATCATCATGTCCTTCTCTTTCCTGGTATTTAATTAAATTATTTATTTAAAAGAGTAATTAGCAGTAGCATATACAACATAGGCATACAGTATCTGTGCATTTTTCATAACAATTAAGCTTCATCTCTGTGTTTTCTTACTTGCTCAGTGTCTAGAATTCCTCACTTATATGTCATTTTTATGTTTATTTTTCAATGTTAAGAAAAAGTGTACTACAAAAAAGGCAAAAGTTTATCATGTAGTAAAGGCACTAGACAGGAATTCAGACATTTTACACTGAATGCCATTGGTGCTGCAGGTTTTCTCTGTGACCTTAAGCAAATAACTTAATCTCTCTGTACCTCTGCTCCTCATTTATTTTTTAAAGGATGATAATACTTCTTCTGACTCTGTATTTACATTGCCAGCTCCTTTTACTCTGTTTTTTATAACATTTTTGTTGCAATAAGGATCTTATCTAAGAATTTTTATTTTAGAGTTGCTTTTATCAATGTAAAAAGCAATATATTCTTTATGATAGGTTATCCTGAATAAGAGGTTATCCTGAGCTATGACCTGGCTGTATAAAGAGTTACTATTATTATTAACACACTAAAAGTGTGTTAGAGACTCGGTCTAACACAGAAATCAGAGATTCAGTGTTGCATGGCTTTTATCGAGAGATGATGGGCTGGTCTTACACAGGCTTTCTACATAGCAGTAAAATAAATGTGCTTGGCTATGACAATTCTGCCACTCGAAGACAGCCAGTATGGAGTGACCTGCATCCACACCATGAAACTCAGCCAGTGATAAGGCAGGCAGGCTGCATCCATGCGATCTTTTGAGAATGGTCCCTGGCTTGCAGTAGCTCCAAAACTGTATCCTGGAGTCTCATGAGAGCTTTCTGGGCCAAAAATAACAGTAGGGACAGGATAAAGAAACATTTGCAGGCTGTATTTAACAGAGTCCAGTCAAACTTTGCACTGCCATTACTCATTCTGCTTCTGTATGTAGTTATATGCTTAAAATAATCTATCATAATATTGCTTGATGCAAGTTCTGAGGCTGGAAAAGAACAAAGTAAGCTGCAAAAGGAGCTTGACTAGTAGAAACTTGACATTAAAAATTGTTCAAAGTAAGTACAGTCAATATGCAGAAAAAAAGCAGCTTCTGTTGAAACTACTCCCCAATATATCAAGCACTCCCTGGTCAAGGGAGTGAGAATATAGATGAGGAGATCATGTGAGTCCAGTTTATATTTGTGGGGTTTTACATCAGGAGGATCAATCTGGTGATTAAAGCATTCATTTGCTAGGTACACAATATGTTTTTACATCCCCTGAGACAGTGAGAGGATCTGAACTTTAGTCTCCTGTGTATATATAAGAAAGCCTAGGATTGGTACAGAGTGAAGACTATGTCATCTTTGGCTGCGCTCTGAAAGGAGGGACTGATCTTTCTCCTCGGTTCTTGTAAGAAGGCATTAGGTCTGCAGTCCTGAACAGAAACCTAATGTCTAAGGAAGAGTCAGGCTAAAGACAAATAGTTTTACTCAGCACTTCCTTCTACCATACCTAGGGACCTCCTGGTTATTCTGGTTCAATCTTCTTGGCACAAGGTCACATTGTTTGACTCATGCCTGACTCTTATCTAAAATATTTGAAGCAAAGCTTATTTGTGGGCTTTAGATGGTGCCTGGTGCACATCAGAAAAGGAAATTTAAGTCTATGCTTTGATGTTGCTGAAATCTGGTGATATGGGCATGCTTAGTTCAAGAGTTCCAGTTTGTGTCCCATCAGGTCTTGAGACGACAGCCAAGGCTGGTGTCAGGCAGATGGGGTGCTTAACGGTTTCTCCACAGAACAGCCCAAGCTAGTGCCTACCCAAGGAGAGCTGATAGGATGAGCTGGTGTCAAAAAACTGTCATTGTCTCCATCCTAGATACATGTTTCTCAGGTCTGTCATTAGGTGCTTGCTGGCACGGATCAGTAAGTACAGTGGTTTAGATTTCTCTCCATCTTACATTCTAATAATAATAGAGAGACAGTAAATGTGCCCCTATACACTGTGTGCACAGGATCTGCAAGTCTAACTCCTGGTTACTGATGCCTCACTTGGCAGCAAAGGATTTAAATCTCTGTTGAAATCTAGCCCAGGCTGCTTTTGAAGGGCTTAAAGTCTAAACATATTTACCTAGCAAGAGATCCTATTACAATACAAGCCTCTACACAGTCAAGACCCAAGGTATGGCTATCAAACAGCTCTAGTAATGGTGGATGAAACTGAACTATTGACTTCCAGGATAATCACCCTGGCCCGAATACATTGCCTGGTGTTACCGTGTGGGACAGAAAAACAGTAGCAAACAGACAAGTTTTAACTACTTATTTTGCAGTTTGAAAAGATTTTGCAAGTGTGGCTTGATCACTTGCAACAATTGATTAAACATTACCCTGCATATAGCTTTCTGATGAGTGTTTTATATGTTTTTGTCTCTGCAGACTGAAGAAGTCCTGAAGATTGATGGAGGGCCATGCTATTCAAACAGCAGGCGTTGCTGAGACAGAAGCTCTTTGTACTAGGCAGCCTTGCTATTGGAAGCCTCCTATATCTAGTTGCCAGAGTTGGGAGCTTGGATAGGTAAGTCATTAAGTAGCTGCTCTCTTCATTAAAAATGGGCTTACATTGTCTCGGGTTTTGTTTAAAGTGTCTGATTTCTTTTTTTTTGTTTTTTAGTGTCTAATCATGTGTAGAAAGACAAAAAGACTTTATTCTCGTACTAGTTTTCACTGTTCTTTCCTCCCCTTTGGAGAAAGTAGGGAAATAGAGTCACGGGTCATCCCTCTCAAAGTATTTCTGTCTCTCCATTTGTATTCTAAGCACATTGGCACTTGTTTTCAGAGAAGAAATAAACCAGCACCCAGTAAAAATGTCATTACAGTAGCTCATTTTTGTCTGTGTGCATCTGTGTGTTGACCTCTAGTTTCAGCAAAACAGTTATGATGTATTTATATATCATCCTTCTATATTTATGAGCAAGCAATTAATGTGCTACAGTGATAGTTAAAATTAAGTATGAGCCTGCAGAGTGGCTCGTCAACTTTTGAATACTATTTCACTTGAAAGACTGCTTCAGGGTTTGAGAATTTTAACTATGCTAATTAGCCAGTATTTTCTGGAGTTGAAAGTGCTAAACAAGTGGGTTTTATCTGCAAGTGATTTCCTGGAGAACAGTAGCAAATCCAGCAGAGGAAATCAGAGTATTTGGCACTTTTGACCAGGTTGTGTTTTGACTGGTTATTGACAGTTCAACACTAGCGCTACCTGCCCTGACACTGCTGTTTCTGTCACCTTCAAAATGGCCTGTGATTGCCCTAGTAGGTGCTACACAAAGACAGGATTAAGAAAAAAAGCTGTTTCAAAAGAATGAGTGAAGCAAGACTTTGCGATTTCCAGAAGATGGTAGACAGCTTGCCAGTGCTCTTTTAAATGACAGAAAATATTAGTGAGTTCAAAATTGTGACACAATGCTGCGTGAATATGCAGTGCATGGAAAGTAAATTGAAAACAGAGCTACCTAGTGTCCATTGCTAGGTAATGTTGAGCTCCATCTGAAGTCACTTGGTGCCTTCTTCAGCTAAATCCACTCCAGAAGAAGAGGGAGATCGTGTACTCAACTAAGAGCAAGTGCATTGCAAATTAAGCCACAGAATTTATATCTTCTTTCCCATGGTGGTCAAAGCAGCTATGATGCTTCAGATGAAAACTTTACTAAGACTACTGTGATTCTGTAAATGGAAGCAAAATTCCTTACTGGTTCCTGCAACAATATATTTTATGCTCAGAGGCATGAAATCTAATTAACCTTATGCTATTATCTAGGCTTGCACATCTACAGAATTTACTGATGGCTATAAAATTATCTCTCCACAGTATTTGCCTCACTGACCTCCTGCGGCAGTGAATTCCACCAGTTTCATATATAATGTTGCCAATGGCAGTAAAATTCAGTTTAACTCTCTTGCGTTATCCAGTGTGAAAAACACCACAATGTTAAAAAGCAGCCCTTCATTTGGAATTGTTATGAAAAAGAGAGGGAAAGGACGACTAAAAAGCATGAGACAGATGAATTATGCCTTAGCACTACAGCACGATCCAAACTTGTTGAATTTGTCAGTAAAAGGACACTGAGTGGCTTCAATAGACTCGGAATGACTAATTGTTCAGGAAGAAATCCAGATTCATTTATGCTTAATTTGTGCTGATCCAATTTGAACAAGAGAGCTGGGGCCGGCCCACATTTAATAGCCTCAGATTAGGCTCTTCAACGGGAATGTTTTGAGTTTTCTTGGGCCCGAAGGGAAATTACCACTAGTTTATCTGATTCACTGAGTCATGAAGTCAGATGAGCTGAGGACTTCCCTGCAGGGGAAGCCAACATCCTTCAGATCCTGAGGGCATGGAGCTGCTCCCCATGTGGAAGCTCCAACAGACTCTGTGTCTGGAGATTTTGAGAGGATCTGGACCAGTCTCTGAGTTGCGTGAGCATCTGGTTGTCAGTATGGGGAGCCTCTGCCCCTGATTTCAATGCTCTGAAACTCTCCTGCTGGAACCAGGCCCATAGTGTTTTGCCATCGTGACACCTACATTAGAAGCCAATGAGCAAGTATTCTGGATCAGGAGAGAGAGCACCGCTATTTTTGTCATTAGGATTGCCCAGAAATACTGTAGCTGATTTGAAATTAGTCAAAAATACAGTTCCCTGAGACAAAATGTTCTATGGTGGTTTTCACAAGAAGAATATTTGTGGAGTTTTACAGCAGCAGTTTGAAAAATTGCCTGTTTTGGGAGAGCAACTTCCATGATATAATAAATGCCAAATACCCTTTCTTTACAAAGGACTGTTATTTTAATGGACAAAATGACTCGGCAAATCAAAAACATTAACATGTTGTGATATAACAGTAAATAGTTACATCTGTGGATTCAACCACCAAGATCTGACAGCCTGTTTAATACCTCCACTGTCAAGATCTTTTAAAGGATATTTTTTATTGTTTAGAGAGAGGAGAAGAAAGGGGAAGGAGTAAAAAAACTGAAATGAAAAGTGTTGAGAAAGGACTTTTAACAACATCCAATTTTTTCCCTTAGGCTAGAGGATATCTTGAGTATTTATTTACTTTTAAAGGAAACCACACTGTTTGACAAGCTGTTGTGTTACACTGAAGGCAGTGCTGTCTTTTTGAGCAAAAGAGATAAAATTAGTTGAGATGGGTCTGGAACTGCTGTTGTGGAATCCTTTTTGCTTGAAAACAAATAACAAATACACAGAAGGAGAGGGAAGAGAAGAACAGAGAGAGCAATTGCGGCTTCTGTTTCTTATGCTTTTAACTGCCACCTTGCTACTGCAGAAAGACTGTCTTACCAGCCACACCACAGTCTAACCAAGTCGTACCACTGTTGAGTCAAGACATTGCTTTCTGCTTGTTTTGTTGGTGTTTTTTATTGTCAGGTTTGCATCAGCGTTGCAATGCTTCAGTCTTTGCAACCAAGTCAGGCTCTTATGCAGTAGATGGCAGAGAGCAACAGAAAAGGAGAGGCTGGAAACATGAGAAAAGAAATAACAACAGGAACTCACTTCTCATCACACTTTCCAATTAGTCTGCAGGACTTAGCTAGAGCTCGCGTGAAACCAGCAATGTCATCTGGGTTGTTTCTTAGGCTCTGCCTGGACAGGCTACATCTCTCAGCATCTGGATAATCAAGGAAACAGCTCGCAGGTCAGCCAGGGGGATCAAACTTACTTTGTCTCAACCATCCATTGTCCCAGCATAGGTGTCAAATTAGAGACTCCAACAAGCAGTGATGGATGGAAAAGCCATAAAGAAATAAATAATTCTGTCCTGAAAGCAGGTTTTGAATAATATACAGTAAATGAGTGAGGGGCCACATGCTGAGGAACCAGCATAAATACTGAATACCTAAACAGCTATTAATGAGCATTGCCCATCTGGTATACTGGCTGAGGCAGGGGTCCTGTGAAAAATAATAGCATGTGGCCATGTAATTTAAAAAATGTATCATAATATATATGCACAGCAAGCTCATATTAAAATTGCCTAGGCAACCTTTGTTCTTACATATCCTTAATTTTGGAGAGCATGGCTCCGCAAGATTTTTAATAATTTTTTCTGTAGGACTTGGGAAGCTCTCCCTCTGCACCAATTTCATTTTCAGTGCCATATTTGCCTGCATAATGACCAAAGCACTGGTTTGGAAGTGGAGGTGAGAGCTTATTCAAGGTTCTGTACTAGCAAAATTTAAACATTTTTCTTACTGAAATATTTCTTGCATTCAGTGACATCAAATACAAGAGGAAAGCATTAGAAAAGTGGAAAATAGGTGAAATAATTGCTGGTGAATAGAAAATAATAGTACAAAAATGCAGGGGGAAAAGAAGAAACAGTAAGGTACAAAATGAGGTTCAGTGGGAGGATACATAAGTGATGATAAGAAAATCATTGATGTAATGATGCGATAAATGCATTTTTAAAAACTCTTCTTGCTCTTCTTTCTATGCTTGTTAATCACGCCTGATTCAGAACCTTGGTCTTTCTGATTCTGTTCCAGGGAAGTCACCAGGCACTTTCTAAAGAGGAGGTTGCTCAATTGAAAGTTGATGCCTAGAAAGCTGTTTTTCACCCCTTTTGCTCCTCTTCTCTAAAAAGGCCAATTCTGGATCAGCAGCTAATAAAGTCAACACAATGGGAAACACAGGAAATAATTCAGGCTAGAACAGGAATAGTGTTGGAAAGAGATGACTTAAATGAACTGTATTTTCAGATCGAAATGACCAAATAAAATTCATCTTAGAATGTTTTAGAAAATGCCAAAGCAATCACAAAGTAATCAGCAATGTGGGAGGTGAGGCAAGGTTCAAGAAGCCCTGAGAACGGTAATCATAGTGCCTATGCTTGAAAAGGGCAGAAGAGTGGAGTTGGGAGTTACTCAGCAAAATCACAGCAAAACACTAGAATAAATAATCAAACTATTTGCAAACAATTTAATCACTGGCAGAATAATATTCAAGTTGAGAGATGCGCACATCACACCACTTTGTGAAAGGCTTCCATGAGCATGACTGCCTTATACAAAAAAACCTGCCTTAATAGATACCTTTTTTTTTTACAAATACCTCTTATTTTGCTTGCAGACTGCAGCCCCTCTGCCCCATCGATGGTCGATTTGGACCCCGTGGCCAGGACGAAATCCAGCTGCGAGCTCTGCAGTTCAAGCGAGGGTTGCTCCACGAATTCCGAAAGGGCAATGCCACCAAGGAACAAATACGACTGCACAATCTGGTTCAGCAGCTTCCCAAGGCCATTATCATTGGGGTGCGGAAAGGAGGCACCCGAGCACTGCTGGAGATGCTGAACCTTCACCCCGCAGTGGTCAAAGCTTCTCAAGAGATACACTTCTTTGACAATGACGAGAACTATGCCAAGGGGATTGAGTGGTACCGGAAAAAAATGCCTTTTTCTTACCCTCATCAAATAACAATTGAGAAAAGCCCCGCATATTTTATCACCGAGGAAGTACCTGAAAGGATTTACAAAATGAACTCATCTATCAAATTATTGATCATTGTCAGGGAACCTACCACAAGAGCTATTTCTGATTACACTCAGGTGCTGGAAGGTAAGGAAAGAAAGAACAAAACATATTACAAATTTGAGAAGCTGGCTATTGATCCTAATACCTGCGAAGTGAACACTAAGTATAAGGCGGTGAGAACCAGCATCTACACAAAACATCTGGAGAGATGGTTAAAATACTTCCCAGTCGAGCAGTTTCATATCGTGGACGGAGACCGGCTCATCACAGAACCACTGCCAGAACTGCAGCTGGTCGAGAAGTTCCTAAATCTTCCTCCGAGGATAAGTCAGTACAATTTATACTTCAATGCCACCAGAGGGTTTTACTGCTTGCGATTTAACATTGTCTTTAACAAGTGCCTGGCGGGTAGCAAGGGACGCATCCATCCAGAGGTGGATACCTCTGTCATTACCAAATTGCGCAAGTTCTTTCATCCTTTTAATCAAAAATTTTACCAGATCACTGGGAGGACATTTAACTGGCCCTAAATTAAACTTCGTACAACACTTTCTGTTGCACCTGAGACATGCAATAAATGTCTCTGCTAAAATATGCACTTTTCATAGACACGGCTGTCAAAGTAACTTTTTTCATGCATACGTGTACATATGCAGTGTGTGACCAAATATATGGTGGGATCAATTTTTTCTACAGAGTAGTAACTAACATAAATTTACTGTCAGCATAGTTGCGTCTTTTAAGATATAATAATAAAGGGAAAGGAGGTATTTAGGGACATAAAGTCAGACACGGTTAAAAGGGTCAGTGTTCCTCTTGCTTAGTGAAGTGTTTATGTGACATACTTATTGATCTAAGCAGAATGTCAGTTTATGCCATAAAAATTCATGTCAAAAGTCTGTGAAGCTGTGAGAAAGCATAATCTTCAGGCTATATTTGGTATGTATATTGCTAAAGGAATACTGACACTTTAAACACAGCGCTGAATTTTTACAATGAGAGTGGATAGTACTATTTTCTTATTATTTGAAATTAATATCTTATCTCATACAAACTACATTGTTTCAGAGTTCCTGTGGTGAGTTTGCACTATTGTTTTATTGTATGGACCATAGTGTCACTTGTAGCATGTCAATCATGTGTCACAAAAAGGTCAAATAATTTTTTCTTCTATGCTTGTGTGTCAACAAAGCTAAACATCGTGTACATAGTGTATAATGTTTGTAAATACTGGTTTCACACTAAGTAATTCTATTTTGTAAACTGAATATGGCTATTTAATTTATTGTGAAAATTAAATTTATTGTGGTATTTAAAAATGGAATGTATTAAAATTACCTATATGTGCAACAACTTTTCACCTTTGCTTGATGTAAATCAGTGTGGTCCCTTAGCCCAGGTAAATCATGTGCAAACATGCGAGAGAGAGCTGCACATGTAGACTTGGTTTCTAGACAGTTGAGAGAACTGATACACGTGGTGAAGCTGAGTTTATTAAAAAACTCATCCATCTGGGAATCTGGTGCAATACACATCTCAAAGAACATTATTGCTGTTCGATTGCAGCACTTTGCTAGAATTAATTCAGTTGCAGTAGCCCGTGAGGATAAAGAATGACTGTAAAAGATTACTGTAACCAGGTATATCAGAAAAACAGAGCTTCTATTAAAAACACAATGACAGACAGACAAACAAGATTAGAAAGATAGCTATAGAGATTTCATCACCAAAAGCTGATGATGTTTCAGAAGTCAAGGAAAAGAGTTGTGATACTTCTGCTTTGATCTGGTAACATATACACCTGCTCCAACCAACCAACCATACTGCTGTTATTCTTGGTATAAACATACAGCTCATGTTTAGATTCAGTAAGTGACAAGAAATTCGTTCAGGAAATAAGTATTTTCATGCTTTATACATTGTATGGCTCTTCAAGATCCATAAGAAAAAGAATAAAAGCAATTGAAAAATGTCTTTCAGAATAAGAAAAAAAAAAAAGAAAGAAAGAAAAAAACCCCAACCAATTTAAAAATAAAATGTAAGATTGATGGGGATACAGATTTTGGAAGGTATCCAGAACATCTGAATATTCTGAGCTACGGTAGCAGAGTAGCTGGTAGTTCAGATTATAATAAGATCAAGTTTTCCCTGTGGGCTGTTTATCTTGCTCAGTGATTTGGAAGCATCGGTTTTCTAAATAAGTGATTTTTAAATCTCTTGTGAGAGATTGCTACTTGTCTTGCTGTATCTTTAATCATATGTGCTGGCACTGTGAGCAATGTGCCCTTTCTTCGTGCTGCTTCGGAGCCTTGCCAACACAACACGGTAGAGCATATGTGAAATTTTCCGCAGTAGCGACAATACTACTCACTGTTTTCCTGTATGAGAGCCATTTATCCTGCCCACATCCAGTCATAAAGGCTGAGACATTTAACTCACCTAATAGTGTTCTCAGAGGAGATTTTATCCAATTTAACATTTGCATGATCTTCAGGTGAGCAGATTCCAGACGGCTTTGGGTGATACCCACTGGCTCAATATAGTCCTGCCTACAAACTGCGACTGAAAGCTGGGGTGTATTTTCAACAAAAGGGACAAATTAGGCCCAAGTTACCCCCAAGCCTGAAATATGCATTTGAAACTAAAATCTGTCTGCATTGATCAGAAAAATCACAGAGCCTGTGATCTAGCAGGCACGCCTATGCATATTCCTGTTAAAGTCAGCTGGCTTAACTCCAGCTGATCATTTGCAATTTTGGAGACACGTGGATAAATTTAGGCGATAGATCTCAGACAAATCTGGTTCAAAAAAGCACAGAGGAATCGTCAGGAATAGCAGGGGAGGAAAGAGGGTTCAGAGGCATTGCAATGTATTAAGAAGCCTAAAAGAGCAGGAGACTGATTCACTTTCACTGAGCCTTGGGTGCAACATCCTTGAGTCTTTTTGACGCTACATAGTGAAGAGAAAATTTCAAAACTGGTTCTTAATACATGGATCCAACAGAGCACCCAAAGCACCCTCCTAGGTTAATGGGGATTTTGCTGCAGTATTCATAACCGGTTTGAGGAGTTCTGACCTTATGTTATTTACCTCTTCAGGAGCAATTTGTGAATAATTCAATTCAGCCTCTTTGCTTTGCTTTCCCAAATCCTGAGTGAATCATTTCTATTCAAATTGATCACGAGTGTTCAGACTGGGAAGAGCGCTCATAGCTTGAGTTTATGATTGCGGAGTGACGCACAGCTATATGAAGTTGCAGCTGTTAACTTATGGCATTCAAGTTCTCTAAAGACATTGCATCTTTCATGTTTTCTGTACCGTAAAATTGCAGGCTTCACAGCTCTGATAAATGTTTAGATTAAAACTGCTAATATTTCTGTGCATTTTTATCAGATTGTCCCAGCTGCTATTTAAACTACATAGAACAACAATTTGCAGCATAAAAGAACATGAGAGTTGAATTTGAAATTGTATTTTCAGAAATCAGAATATAGGTAGATAAAAGACTGACATTTGGAGATCACTGGTTCAGTTACCATTAACGCATTATATTTCTTAGTGAAAGGAGAATAAGCATGGTGAAAATGTATTTGCCCTATTTTAATGGATTTTTTTTTTGCCATAATGTCCAAGAATACAAGAGAGACAACTTTTTTTAGCCACACATTTCAGTATACTAGTCCAAGATTTTTAAGAGTCAATGGCCACAAGTGGAAACACAGAAGGCACTGTCTGAACATCAGGAAAACCTTTTTCTTACTGTGAGGCTGTCTAACCTCCAGCACAGGTTGCCCAGAGACGTCATGGAGTTTCCATCATTGGAGATATTCAAAAGCTGTCTGGACACAGTCCTGGGCAACTGGCTCTAGGTGTCCCTGCTTGATCAGGGAGTTGAACTCCCCTTCCAACTTCAATCATTCTGTGAAGATCCCCCTCTACCATTAAGGTCCTGATTAAGTATTACTCATCAGTTCAGTGTTCATCTCAGAGAAGGTCCAAGCCCAGTGTCACAAGCCAGTCCAATCACTGTTCAAACCCACTGCACGTTTACTCCCTGCCTAGCTGACCTAACACATATTGGGAGCCTGTGCAACTTATTGGAATCCTCTGACTGGAGAAGATAAGGAAGTAAATTAGAGAAATCTTTCTATTTCACATCCTGGATGACCTCAGTAGTGATGTTGAGTGACAGAGGGTCACTGTGGACCTTCTATAGTAACAGAAGGTCCATAGCAGGTAAACTTCCATAAAAGAGAATTTAGTGAAGCTTTTTTTTCAAGAAGCTCACAGTGAGCCATGTGTCTTGCATGGCATTCTCTACAGCAAGACAGAGGTGTACCCACAAACTTGGGACAACAGAGTCATTAATATTTCTTTCAAAGATGCATATTCATTACACTCTCTGCAGTTCCAAATTATATTAGCAGCTACTTATACTGGATACATGCCTTAGGAATATATCCAGAACATGTGGGCTGCTGAGTGAATACAAAAGATGCATGTCTGAATACACATGGTAAAGATTTAACTTATATTGCTCCTCTGCTTTGATTTCAGTTATATGTAAGACTAAAGTGTAGATCATAATTTGAAGAAAATAAAAGCAAAAGTTCATTCAGCCCACAAACTCATGACAATAAAATTTCGGAGAAAATTCCTTTCCCTGTTCTCCATATTAGGCTCCTTGATACTAACGAGACTTGTTGAAATCATGGTTTAGCAAGCTAGATCTATTTTATTCTAAACAATCAATTGTAAGCAACAGTGAGAGAACAAAGGTCCTATAAAATTACTAGAAGCTGGTTTGTGTGAAGTTTTCAAATGATACTTTTCTAACAGATGAGACTTTACTACTTAAATTCTTGTGCATCTCTCCAAAGGGATAAGCTCAGACATTTAACGAGTTTTAGGCTTTTCTGAATGCCACAATTTTGTTTCCAGGCATTTTCAGTTTGATGGAATGAATTTATTGTTAAATGGGGATACCTAAATCCCATGCTAAAGTCATTGCATCCAGTTATTTTGCAGACATGATTTCACACATTCAACTGATTTATCTCTCCTGAGGTAGAGTTGAGTGCTCTAGCAAAAGGTGTTTTCTTGCAGTTTAACTGATGTACTTCACTGAAGTTTCATCACTGCTAGAGCCTGTTCCAGCAATAGCATATCACTGAAATGAACTATGTGCATCTTTGGAGAAGCCATCACTGGAAGGGATTTTTAATACCCACTTGAAAAAGTTCAAGGCCTAGCTTCTCCTACGGCAGCTAATCTTGGAGCAAGGATCACATAGAAATATCATTTGTTAACGAACATCTAACAAATCACTGTTGCTGGTTTTGGTACACTGACTGAGATGCCTGCAGTAACCAGGAAGTTTACAAATGACCTCTTGATGAAGAAAAGGTCAGGAGATGAAAGTATCTCTGCTTTCATATAAAATGCTATTTCTTTTCTGTGTAAAAAATGAAATCAGGTTTGCAGAAGGACCCTACAATCCTATGGCAGTCAACTCAGCTGAACCCTAGTTATCAAGTCAAATCATGCCTGACTAATCTGATCGCCTTCTATGATGGCGTGACTGGATGGAAGATGAGGGGAGAGTGGTAGATGTGGTCTACCTTGACTTCAGCAAGGCGTTCGACACAGTCTCCGACAACATCCTCATAGGGAAGCTCAGGAAGAGTGGGTTAGACGAATGGACAGTGAGGTGGATAGAAAACTGGTTGAAAGATAGAGCTCAGAGGGTCGTGATTAGGGGCGCAGAGTCTAGTTGGAGGTCAGTGACGAGTGGTGTTCCCCAGGGGTCAGTACTGGGCCCAGTCCTCTTCAATATATTCATCAATGACCTGGACGAGGGGATAGAGTGCACCCTCAGCAAGTTTGCTGATGACACAAAGCTGGGAGGGGTGGCTGACACA
>VXBO01008602.1:101853-119935 GCA_013400135.1 Rhinoptilus africanus | reverse complement strand
TGATCTCTAGAGGTCCCTTCCAACCCTATGATTCAATGAACCCAGCTCATGTCTGTCAAGGTCCCAACCTCCCTGCCCACATAATGCTCCTTCCACATGGAGCAGCTTCAGTTCACAATGCAAGCAGAAGACTAACCTGATGTAAAAAGATGAGTAAGGTCACTAAAAGTGTGATGGGTCAAAGCAAAGGTCTTTTCAAACCAGAATCTGCCCCTGGAAGCAGCCAATAGCTAATGCCTCAGGAAGGACACAAAGACAGCGAAAGCATGAAGAAATTTCCAGGTTGTGATGGTTGGTAGTCATCGGAGAACTTGAGTGGGACAGTGCAATCTTAAGATGTAGCAGCATTGAGTGCCTTCCTCTTTTGCATACTTAACCAGGAATTCCTTGAACCCACTGACCAGCTGTTCCAGAGCTGCACTCTAAAGCCTCCTATGTTATCAATTTGCAAGAATAGATGTATAAAATGAATCAGAGAAGTTTGGGTAGTGTCTTTAAAATCTGATAATGAATATGATGGTATGGTAACAGAAGTTTTATTTTTCTTTGAAAATGCTATGGCTTGTTTTATTCATTTCTCAAAAAAAAAAAAAGTGCCACTCTACTTTAAATTTACTGTAGACCCATGAGCAGACTTGGTCCTCAGATTTGTAAAAGACTGCAGAAACAGAGTAAATGATGGTAAATTTTACTTCTCTAAGAACTTGTTTGCAGACAAAAGCACTTCAGGTAAATGGTTTAAAGAGATTTTTAACAGTAATCCCAAACACTTTTTGTTATTGTACCTGTCAGCTGCAAGGAGAATGACTGGCTACTGGGTCACAGTCAGTCTTCTACTTCAGTGTCCCTGTTTATCATGTAAGATTTACTTCACAGAGAAGAAAAAAAAGGATTATTTGAAAAGGTTGGCAACATAGACCTAGTGACTCTCCGATTGACATATAAGTACTTAATTTTGTTACTGAAGGCTCCTGCATGTTACTAAAACAGTGATGTGCCCAAGCTAATAATTGTTACTATGTATGAGTTGATTTTTCCTTTGTTTACAGTTTTCTTTGAGGAGACCTCTACATGTGATATTCCATAGCACATTTCTACCAGCTGACTAACTCTGGCTAATCTGTTCTTTAAAGCCTGATTTACCTTCTGACAACTTTGAGACAGAGGTAATAAACTCATCTTCTGAACTACCAGCTATCACTAACTGCATTCACATTTATAGAGAACGGGTTTTCAATTCTTTCTGCAATAGTGCACTGATGAAAGATGTAAGCCCTTAGAGAACATCCATGTATTATCAATCTGGATACCAGCCTTTTTCCCAGGGCTTGAATTGACAAGTGCAAGGAAAGCACAGAAAAGACTAGAACACCATCGTCCATCTGCTGCACCGTGCTTAGCATAAGGTAAATAAGATTACCTGCTGTTTTGAGATCCCTATTAAAACTGTCAGAAGCATGACTTTAGGAGCTGATGTTGACCGAGCTACCTGACTCTTTAGTTCATATCTAGCTCACTTTCAGTTCATTTTTGACTCCCTGCAACTTTATATCAGTTACAAAGTTCTCTATCATGGCGCAAAGTGATCCACAGCTCTCCCTGAAGTGTTTGTCTTGTGAGACAGAAAAAGAAACATCATCAGAGGCTGTCACAGTCTTTGCCCCTGTGAGTGCAGAGAAAGATTGTGGCACACCCAGTTTCATTCTGCTGATGATTTAGCTGATTCCCTCTAACAACTTTCAAAAATAATCTCCCCCCAGCTGTGGTCGCTACTTTAGAAGGTTAATGCTCCTGTGAAAATGTCCTAATCAGGATTCAGGCAAAATATGGAACGTCTCCATTTTTAACAGGTTGCAGTCTTTTGATACAGTACATATACTGTACACATAATACACAGAAAATCATAGGACGTGACAAGGAAACAATGCCACTTCAAACCATCTAATGTTATGCCTCAGGCTGATTAAATAAACAAAAAGAAACATGACAGACTCATGCACATCTTACTCCTGGCCTTAATTGCAAACAACTGTTTTGTAATGTATGAGGCCTTTGCCATCCAATTCCTTGGCTGATTTTCTACTGATGAAAGACTTTCCACTTCGTTGAACTGTGAAGGCATCATTTCTATTCCAAACCCATGGAGACAGAAGAATTAATTTACAATTCCCTACTACATGAAAAAAGTGATAGGCATTTCATAAGAGGTGGGACTAGCAGCAGCACTATTACTAGCTTCATCTTCAGAAAATTGTTCCAGCTATTACAAGTTCCTTGGTGTAGCTCCACTAGTAATACAGTTTTAGGAACAGGAAAAAAGCCTTTTTACTATGGACAGCAGTGGTGTACCACAGTGCCTTGCTAAGAAGGAGCCTGGATCTATAGGGTTGGTGAAGCGAAACCATCATTTCTCTGAAACAAGGAAAAGCGCCACATTTGCTATGCATTGAAAGGGCCAGCCTGCATCATGGAGATAAAGAAAATAACAGTCTTTTCTTTTTTTTTTTTTTTAAGTGAATGGTAAAACCAGTCTTCTAAGAGGTAGCCACCTGTAATTATCATTGCCATCAGTACTAATTAGCAATGCATATCCTATACAATGGGCAGTTACTGTTACACCTTCAGGCTCATTTAAATCAATTTGCTCTGAAGGCCCACAGGATTAACTGGAAGGGAACCTTGTACTCAGTGCTGATTAGGGAAAAAGTCTGACTACTTTTCCATCCTGGAGTCTAAAATTGCCACCTGCAGGCACATGGTCTGTCCTGGTACAGTGGCCCGCCACTCTATTCACTGATAACAAAAGCAGAACAAGTACAGGTACTCAAACAAGTTCTTTTACACTTAAGATCCAGTAAAATTTCCTTTTGCAAAGCCACCCAGGCTTTATTTTTAAATGTTGCAAATTGACACTGAGTAGTTCACAGCTGCCATGTTCGCTTCCATTTTTGACACTTAGATATTAAAAGAAATCTAGAATATAGCTACTCAGACATCTTATCGAGCCTTGGAGCTATCTAAATACTCCAGATATCCATGTTTACTCAATTTTAGTGGATTAGAATAGCAATGACACAAAATGCTAAGTTACTTGATAAATAAAAGTAGCAGCAATGCATTTTTTTATTGCATAAAAGAATAGAAACAATCACAAGAGGAGGCTACAACTGTAGGGACCTTCACTTCCTGGTTGTTCCCAAGCGCTAGCCTACAAGACTCTTCTTGCTGACTTTCTTGTTCAACCCAAAAAGTGCACTGAGCTACATACAAAGGCAGTTTCTATTTGCACGATGGCTAGGATATTCTTTCAACATAGACTACAAGTATGCAAATTCCCCCAACTGTGGAAACTCTGTAATGTAAGGTAGCCATCTGGGGGGGAGGAGGCAGGGGGGGGGCAAGTATAACACAGAACTGTTGGCAAAGCAAGGTTGCATGCTATGAGTATTTGCTGGGCTTGCTCAGCACCAGCTGATCTCATACAACCTCCTCAGGAAGCCGAACGGACGGATGCCATGAAGTCTCGGGGAGGTAAGAGGCTATACTAGTATTTCTGATACGGATCATACCAGTTTCTGAATCATTGGAAGGCACTGTCTTTACTCGTGGTAAGGGTAACCTAGCACCTACTTCTGCGTTACAAATTCTGCAAAGTGGTTACAAAGTTTGGTCATTACAAAAATGATCTCCAGTTACTCCAAATGCCTCGCAGTGATACCCTTGAGCTAGAAAAATCTCATGTATAAAACCAGGTTCTAGGTCTGCAAGTTAGCAGCCAACTTAAAACCATCTAAGCTTATGAACACCATAGCAGCCTGAACAGTGAAACCAGCACTGTTACTGTTTCCAGAAGAGAAATGAGGCCAGGTACACTGCAATACTCCATCTCTGAACAGTTTATTACAGGGCTGACGTTGTAGCAGTTCACATGGTATGGGGGAAAACGTACTCTGACTACTTTGGTAAAATGGTTGAGAGGTAGAACTGCGCAAGTCCCCAAGTTACAATCTTCAAACTGAGTAATCCATTATGAAAACAGCATTAGAGTTCATTTGAGTAACACTGGTGTTCTGGTTTCAGCTGGGATAGAGTTAATTTTCTTTCTAGTGGCTGCTGTGTTTTCAGATTTGGTATGAAAGGAATGTCAATAATGCATATTGCTTTAGTTGTTGCTAGGTGATGTTTATACTAGTCAAGGAGATTTTGTCAGCTTCTCATAGAAACTGAGAAGTAGCATAGGAAGAATAATAGAACAACCAATAGAGTATTCTGTACCATACACATCATGCGCAGTATATAAATGGGTATTGGCCAGGGGTGGCGAAATCTGCCATTACTGCTTCCATTGGTTTGGGCAACCAATTCACCAGGCGGTGAGAGTGACTTCTATCTTGCATATTCTTTTACCATTATTATTATTGTTGTTGTCTTTTTCCATTATTGTTCTATTAAACTGTCTTTATCTCAGCATACAGGGTTGGGGTTTTTTTGCCCTTTCCCCTCCTTTTCTCCCTCTTCTCCCTGCCCTTATGGGGGGCAGGGGGAAGGAGGAGTAAGGGAGCGGCTGCATGGTCCTAGTTGCTGGCTGGGGTTAAACCATGGCAACTGGTGATCTCATTTCATTTCCTTTACAGCCCTTTATTAGTTACAATTCAGCAGATCTGATGTCCTTTTAACTTCAACAGCTTTTTGTGCAATCAAGTTGAAGGTGCAGTAGCACTTCATATTCAATTAATTCCAGTTTTTCTGCTGCAGCTTTTGGGAAGTGCATTCTGAGAACCTAGAAGGAGTTCATCTTCTCCCACAAAATTAAAAGTCAGGTCCAAGATAGAACCAGACACCACAAGAATGAAGTACCACTGTCTTTAATTTAAGAGACCTTGTCTGCCACACCTGTAGTAAAATCAGTGGGAGAGAGCTCTATTAAACTCAACTTTATGACCCAGTAGAGAAAAAAGGCAAGTTTCAGGTGTGAAAAAGAGTGGAATATCACAGCCGCTGGAGCCAGTGTTCAAAATAATGTATCCTCAAAGACAGGCCAGGGCTGCATAGTAAATATGTTTTGTCTATACTGATTTTTGGTCCTAGCATATGCAGCCAGTGTATCCCAGCATATTTTCTGCTTGCATTTAGATTGGGAAAACTCTACTGGTGTTACACTGCTATTCCTGAGTATAGTCAGGTAATCAACAGAAATCTCTCTGTGGGACTGACATAGCACCCCTGGAAGCATGTGCTCAGTCGTCTTCCTCCTCCTCTGCCTTACCTATCCCATCATCTTCCCATTCTGAGTCCCACATCATTAGAGTCTCCATAACCTCTACCAAAAGGAAACACTAATCCAATGTCTCCCATGCGGGTGGTTGAGGATGATGCTGACTTGTACCAAAGGGATGAAAGCAGGGAAGCTCCTGAGACACGTACAGCTCATGAGCAGCCTCAATGCAGGTCCCAGGGCTGGGCTACGCTTCCCAGCTGGTGGAGAGGTTTGGCTTTGCTGTGGGAACCCAAATCTGCAGTGGTTGGAGGGCAAAGACAAAGTGGGTTTGTTTGCTGGTGCAGGTGTACACCCTGGCCTATCACTCAATAAAGAGGTGGGCTTCCTGCGGGGGGCTGCTCTCATCTTCTCCTTGGGGATAAAAGGCAGGTCTCTCCCTTGCTACGTAACCTTTTTGTATGTATACCTGCAGAGAAAGCCTTATTCTAAGACTTTCATATACACCTGCTCTTTTCTAGTCTCCAGAGTTCATCTCCATCATATCTGAGCTCTTTCCACCTGGGACACAGACACCTGGCGTGGGTCTTCTCTCAATCTTTCCCTAAGGCTGTTTAAAAAATCTCTTGTTTTGGTAAGGCTTTGTTTGTTTGTTCACATATATTGTTGTGTTGTGGGTCCGCATTAGGGAAGAGACTCCATGACTTTTGTGTGCTGAATTTATATCCTTTTGTAAAGTAGTAAATATGTAATTGTTCAGATTTCTCACAAGAGAGAAATCTTGCCCTTTTACTGGGTTTTTTGCTTGATGACTCAACAAATTTCCAGGAGCTCTGTATGTCAAGCCAATGAGTGTGATTGGCAAAGGTTATTACTCTCCTAATCAAAATATAGGAGAAATTAACCACTTAAATTCCAGTTTGCATCTCAATTTTTAAAATTAAGAGAGAAGTCTGCATATGTTCTGAGTTACTCTAAAGCAGATATGGCCAAGCTGTGACTCCTGGCCCACAGGAATTTTACTCAGGGACAGTTCATGCGTGGTTTTTGGGCATGAAATGTTATTACTGCAAGACAGCAAACTGTGTTAGGTTGCAGGATGCAAGGGAGAAACTTTATACATTGAGCTAGCCAACTTCAATTGCCCAAATGAATCCATACTATAACCCTGCAGCTTGCATCTTGGACAGGTAAACAGCTTCTGTATCTCAGAATAAAAGCCACACACAAAAAACCTGGAGAAAATAAAAATGATAGACAAAAGGCACTACTTTCTTCAGAAAGAAAGAATACAGAGAAGCAAGCACAGACATAATTTGACAAGAAATAGGAATGAAAATCTGTGGTTGCAAGTATGAAAAAAATTATATTGAATGTAGGAAAAGAGTACAAAACAAATCAGTTGCCATATGTGAGGGCACAATATAAGAGATGGAAATAAGCAAAATAATTTAATGCCAGTCAAAGTATCTAAGATGAATCAAAAAGGCTTTAACAGGTATATTTCAGAAAGGAAATAATAGAGGCAATAACTTGATAAATAAACATGATATATATTCCCTGATGAATGGAAAAGAAAGATTTGAAAATGAAATTTAAAACGAAACAAAAGAACTAAAATAAACTGGAGACACATATTGTAGCTTGCATTTTCTGATAGTTTTTTCTCCAGGTATATACATCTTTGCCATGTAGGTCATGCACTCCTACATAATCCTGAGAATCTGTGTCAGGTTTGTGCTATTTGATGAGACTGGCTGAATTCTGCACCCTTGTGTTTGTGTGAGCAAGGGCAGAGATCCACCAGCACAACTATTCTGCTTTCCCAGTTAACAATACAGGAGTCTTCAAAAGTCTTAATCCTTCTTATTGTAAATAAGAATGATGCACCCGAAGTGGACATGTTCAGTTTAATACCAGATTTTTTTTTAATTTTCCCTCTATAAGCCAAACTTTCAAGGGATGCACTTGCTCAGCTGAGTGCCCTGGTTCAGCTGTGAGAGACAGGCTTTCTACTCTGCTTCCAGAAATCTCCCAAACCTTCTTGCTATCAGTCCACCGGAAGGACCAAAAAGCATCTTTCCACCAGCTGGATACTGAGGCTTGAATCTCCTTAGCTTATGGAATCTGAGGTCTTGGTCTCCACCTGCAGCTGTCACCATCAGGGTTTCATAGAAAAGGTAAGTGTGGCAGTGCTGAACACAGATGTTTCCCTTTGGAACAGCACCTGCTTCTTGCTTCTCCATTCTTAAAGTGCCGGCCAAATTGGTTTCATAATTAGGTCACTATAAGCTGTTACAAAGGCAGGTAGTCCTAATTATGAAGAATCAATGCAGCTGTAATAATAACAATAGTAATAATAATGAGAGTGTTAGAGTTGGATTATCTAACCGAGCTGGCAGAAAGAGCATTTAGCTCATCACTCAGAAGCAGAGATGTTAGTTTTCTATTCAAAGATCAGAGTCATAACTAACATGAAAATCATAGAATCATAGAATCACAGAACGGTTCAGGTTGGAAGGGACCTTAAGGATCAGCTAGTTGCACCCCCCCTGCCATGGGCAGGGACACCTCCCACTAGACCAGGCTGCACAAAGCCCCATCCAGCCTGGCCTTGAACACTTCCAGGCACGGGGCATCCACAATGTCCCTGGGCAACCTGTGAGTTGTAGGGTAGTGACTCACTACCCTCATTGTAAATAATTTCTTCCTAGTATCCAACCTAAATCTCCCCTCTTTCAGTTTGAAACCATTACCCCTTGTCCTATCATTATACTCCCTAAAAACGAGTCCTTCTCCATCTTTTCTGTAGGGCCACTTCAGGTACTGGAAGGCNCCTATCATTATACTCCCTAAAAACAACACCAGGTCTCCCTGGAGCCTTCTCTTCTCCAGGCTGAACAACACCAACTTTCCCAGTCTGCCTTCATAGGAGAGGTGCTCCAGCCCTCAGATCTTCTTCAACGCCCTCCACTGGACCCGCTCCAACAGGTCTATGTCCTTCTTGTGCTGAGTATTCCAGAGCTGTATGCAGTACTCCACATGCATAAGAAAGTGCATAAGCAACAGAACAAGCTATGGAGCAAGACATCATAACCCACAAACTGAAAACCAAAACACTTAAAGACAGGACAAGAGGCATTGGGCACAAACTTGAACATAGGAAGTTCCACCTAAACATGAGGAGGAACTTCTTTACTCTGAGGGTGGCAGAGCACTGGAACAGGCTGCCCAGGGAGGTGGTGGAGTCTCCATCTCTGGAGGCATTCAAAATCCACCTGGATGCATTCCCGTGCAACCTGGTCTAAGGTGGCCCTGCTCTGGCAGGGGACTAGATGATCTCCAGAGGTCCCTTCCAACCCCTGCCATTCTGTGATTCTGTGATTAAGACTTCAAACTATGATCTTATCCTCAACCTGCACTGCAGAAATACACTGTAATGCTCTAGGACAGAGAGAAACTTCTTTGACGCATTACCTGCCACAGGGCTTCAGATTATTCCTTGTCATGCAAACTTTAATGCTTTGAAAGTTAGAGTTTCAGTTAGCAACATAAATCCTAAGAATAGTAGTTGCAGTATCTGCTTCAAGCCATCAAATCTACCTAGAGAAAAGGATGGCTGTCTCCTTAAAAATCTGTCTGAAAATTATAAGAAGGCAAAGTAGCATCACAGCTGATGGTTTTGTCCACAGGCATTTCTGCTGGAAAGCTCATAAAATTGAACATAACTTCAGTAGTGCATCTTTTCACTATGATATTTTAAATACAGTATTATTTAGTAACTAATAACATTTTTAAACACAAAAAGTTCAGTGACTCCTTGATATTTAATACTTTACCAACATTGATGAGCATAGAAGTATTTTCCCAGCCATTTCCAGATAACATAAAAATTGGTGAGAGAATAAATAATCATGAAGTCAGCTACTGTTATACAGTGATTGTATTTTATTGCCATTTTGACCAAAAATATATCACTGGTTTATTGAACCTGACAAAAAAAGAGGATCAAGACCAGTTTCTATGCAGAATTGCTCCATCAGTGTCAAGACCATTTACATTATGTCTCCTTCAGCATCACCATCCCTCCTTCCAATTTTGTTATCCGATAGTGCACAAGTCCCTTTTGTGTCATCTGCAGGATGAGTTATCAGGATGCAAGGTGGTTTTCATAGCTGTCTGGGGGTTACTATATTTCTGTGTTTTGCAAATGTCTTCAGCTTAAGAGATATCTCCATTGTGCACAGCAGTTGTGCTGACAAGGCTAGGATTTCCAAACATCTGGCGGCTCAACTGGCCTAGGAACAATTCTACTTGATATGCTGGATACTCAGAAACCCCAACCCAATGGACAGGGCCCTTAAATCATGGCTGGATCAAAATTGCTTGCACTGGGTTGGAATTTCTAGGCCCAAAAAAAAAGTGCACATGCTTTAGGAGAACAGCAAGTGCATCTTTTTGATGAAGAAGCCTCAGAATTTATCCCACAGTGCACATGAAAGAGGTTTGCTTGACAGCCCCCAGAAAGCTGCTGTGAATAGCACCAAATAGCCAAGAGCAGCATGAATTTTTCTATAGTTAGCAATAAGTGCAGGACAAAGCAGGACAAGAGGAGAGAGACTGATCTAGTCTTCATGCCCATTTCAGTCCTTTGCTTTTCAGCTTTTCTCCTGTTCATACAGAATAAGACTTCAGGTTCTCAAAGAATTCATTTCAATAAAATAAGCCCAGGAATAAGGGCATAAGCTGTCATAGCCAAGGTTTCTAAAGGCATTATTAGCTGCTAACCCATGAAAATCTGAGTGGTAGTTTTTTTTAAAAGATCACTGAATTAAAGTTCAACATAGACCCCTGAAGACTGAAAATAGACCAGTTTAATGTCATAATTAAGACAAAATCCTATGGGTATTCCAAAGATTATAGAACAGTTATTCTAACTTCTTTTTTAGTAACGCATTAGGTACCATTTTTTAGAGATCAGATGGGAACACTTTAGAAAGAGGAAAATGTCTTGATTTAAGGGTAGGCAGCCTTCCTGAAGAGAAGCATAATCATGTTTCACTTAGAAAGGTAATAAGAGGCAGTTGACTCCCATTAATCTCGAGTAGACCAAAAGGATACAGGTAGCATAATTAAAATTTCAGAGTGCATAAAGAAGTTGCGCAGTGGTTGTGAAGAGATAAGAGTTGTGGGAAAAATGAAAGAAATTTGCCTGGAATCAGTGTAGTATAAGCTTTTGGCAACAACGATACTTCTATGAATACCTGTGTAGGTTTGCCTATTTAAAAGTAGAAAACAAACTGCTCCACAAGATTAATGTTAGTGCCAACTTCTAAACTGCAAATGAAAATACAGAAGGACTATTTTTATAGGTGGCTTTCCCACTTTCAAGAATATATTTTACAAATTAGAGCAAACATCAACAAAATTCTCGAAAGAAGCAGCAAGTCAGAAGCTGAAGAAGCATCTGAAAAGCAAGATATTTATGAAAGTGCATACAAATATGGATTTATGTTTCTAACCTTAGGTATTCAAGATAGAAATTACTGGGTTTTAAGAAGCATGTATAATCTGATAAAAAGGAAGGCTCATCTTACTATTAAGGTTCTGCCTGAAAATGCAGGTGCTCTGGCTTGAATTTCTGGCTCTGCCTCACTCTCCCTGTGTGAACTTTGGCAGGTCACTTGTGTCTCAATTTCTTCTCAACAAAGTGGGAATCACATTTCTGTGCTGTGTAGAGGTTATACCAGGTAAATTCATTAACATCTGAGCTTGACAATGTACGGCAATAGGGAGCAAATGAATTAGACACGTATCAGAGAAGTCAGCGGCAACAAAAATCTGTGTTAGTGTGACAGGAAAACAATTTCAGAAATAAATTTTATGATTTTTTTTTCCCCTTGATCTTTACAGTTACTGGACTTTTACCAAGCTGCAAAATGTCCTCAAACTTCAGCAGCTTAGCTTCAGCTGAAAAGGTAGCAGATGCCATATGAGAGAAAGCACCTGTTCTGCACCCTTGACGCATTAGGTAATTATCTGCGAAACAACTTAGATATTCAGTCTCTAAAAGTCAAACCATTACCTCTGTCAACATCTTGATCTACTCCTAGAGGCACTGAGAGTGTGTTGAATGAACTTACAGCGGAATACACCTCCTCAATTAAATTTGTGTGTGTGTCTACAAGTGTACATGCATCTGTTTCTGTGTGAATTTATAGATTCATAGATACTTTTTTTCCTCAAGAAACTGTAACAGAAATCTCATGTTTGTGTAAATGGATTGGAGCCAGATGGTGAAATATTATAAACTGAAAAGTTCATAAGGTCAAATAGACATATGGCTGAAAGGCCAAAATGTCACATTAGGTCAAAAAGTGTCACTAGAAAAAGAAATACACAGGAGTATTTCTCCTACTTTGGAAAGAGATAGGAAAGAGATAATGATCCGTCACGGATACCTTCTGTTTTCTTTTCTTACAGGTCCCATATTACAACTGGCTCTAGTCAATAGCACGGATTTAGCTAGTGGGTATGACTGGGACAGCTCATGCCTCAGAATGGAGATGATAACACTTCCATTTTTCAGCTGAGGATTTAAACTCCTGCTAACTTTGTAGCAGTCTCAACTTTCCTTCTTGTCAGCTGCTTTTACCAATGGCAACTTTTCAGTCACTTCTCTGTCAAACACATCTGGCTTCCCTGAGGTGGTGTGACACTACATGAGTGTCATAATCCCCTCTGCAGGTGATTCTACATTAAGAATTGAGGAACATGGTCTTGTATTCTCAGTCACAGTGGTCAGTGCTTTAGAAGAATCAGTTTGAAGAGGGTTAAAAGAGGCTGCATTCATGCTTAAGGGTCTCTTTCCTACCAGGCTCCTTTCCCATGTATAATTGCAAATGCAATAGAGTTTCTTTCTATGGTAACTCTGACACCACATCAGTAGCAGGGGAAAGTAAAGAATGAGAATATAAAGATTTCATATCTGCAACTAGGAACTTGAAAATTCTTTCAGATACCAAAGACTTTATGGGTCTTCCCAAGCAAAGATGGCTTGGTCATTATTGTGACATTTAAAACAGATAACTTGAACGAAAGAAAAGAGTGAGGTTATATATGATGAAACATAAATAAAGGGAAATCTGTAGAACAGAATATAATTATTAGCAAAAGAACATGCAGAGTGTAACATATTCCTCTGATACAGCAATAACATTTTAGCAGTTGCACTTGTGGGATCTATCCTTGTATCTTCTTTCTTAATGAAAGGAATGAAAGGAAATGTATGAAAAAATTTCTGTGAACCAAACTGTGGGAAATAGAAGAGCAAAGGTAGAAGATTATCGATAAAAGGATGTCAGAGTCAATTGTTGACAAAAATCAACAATAAAACTGGTCAAAATTTTTTTATTGTAAAAGAAAAGGGTTTGTAACAAATAGATTTGTATTAAAAAAACAGAGTAACAAAAAATTCAAACCTGAAGTGTTTTAGCTTAAGGTATAATATAAGTAGTCTCTGTAAAGCAGATCTGGGAAGAAATAACTATACACTATAAAGAAAGTTACACATTTATTCTGAAAAATAAGTGATTTTTTTTATTGAGTGAATCCTGTCTGAATACACTGACTTCACCTACCTGAGCCATAACACCACATCCAGAAGTATTAGAAAAATCAAGCTAAATGTTCCCACTCTATTCTATATACCATTATGTAACCAGCTGTTCCTGCTCATCTTTGAACAGCTAAATCTGAAGATTGGCAGCAGTCATAGCACACGGAAAAACAGCTCAAATATTTTTTAGAAGTCTTTTGCAATATGCCCAGTGCTTATTTTCATGAGGAAAGTACTAATCAACAGAAAGAATATACATTTATACTGAAAGTACAAGCAAATAAATAGTTACATTGTCATATTTGCATATTTAAATCTAATTTGTACAGTATGCCTAATGAACCATACATTTCCTATAAAAGGAACAATTCAGATGTTTGCTGCCTTTCGTTTCCATTTGATTTATGTTTGTTTGTAAGCGATGCTGGATTCCCAATTGCTAGGTTTATTGTTCATTGATTTTTACTATTACTGGGCTCTACATACATACAGGAATTCATGGTCCGGAGATTTTTTACCAACTGTGTAGTGAGAACTGTACACAGGCACCTTTTCCATCAAAGTCAGTGAAACACCAAGGAGGTAGGGCCAGATCTTTGGTAGCCCTAGCAATCTGGGACTGAAGGTGCTCAGAGGTCTCACAGGTGGGGTTATCAAGGTGTAATTGCACAGAATCATTGAAAGGAAGCTGAAATCTTGTCCATATGATAAATGATAAAAGATATGGTAAAAGATAGGTAGATAGACAAAAGCTTACAGATTTCTGAATGCTGTAGCTAGCCCTACTAGTGTGAGCATTAATGTGCTATTCTATCTTCCATTCTGCGCTGGAGACAACAAGAACCAGACTAGGTCTGGCTTTGTATTGCAAGAACTGTAATGCTGTCATCACAGAATCATTTAGCGTTTTTACTTATAGAGAGTTGTCAGCAAACTTTTCCTTTCTGTTATAACTGTGGAAAGAAATGTCCTAGGTCTGTAAAATGTATCCCCAGTATAACTGCTCTCAAGGGCATGGATGTCAAGATCTTTCATTGAAACTTAATACTTTCAATGGAGCTCATTTCCAATAACCTGCCCAAAAGACATTCAGGATTTTGAGGTTGGAGAGGACTAACTTGCCATTTTTTACAGCCTAATAGTCAAATGAAAAGTCTCAGAAAGGTTCATGGGTGAGGAACACAAGAAAGTTTAGGTTACTGATAATATGGTCTTCAAGAGTTGGATCACACAGCTACTTAAGATGATAGTTATAGAGCAAGCTAGACAAGCAATTCATAATTTCTGAGTTGTTTATCGAGGAAATAACTGATGCCAGGAAATACAGACAAACGTAGAAGAACACCAGGTTCAGTAAGACACATCCTTTACAGGTCACTTCCTATCCTTGTGTGAAGTGAAGGGCAGATATCAGAAGAGGTCATATAGGAAAAGGTGGAAAACAATCAATACAGACT
Organism: Rhinoptilus africanus; assembly: GCA_013400135.1. Taxonomy (NCBI): domain Eukaryota; kingdom Metazoa; phylum Chordata; class Aves; order Charadriiformes; family Glareolidae; genus Rhinoptilus; species Rhinoptilus africanus. Next base: position 105,645 of record VXBO01008602.1, on the reverse strand, counting down.
AAGTACCATTTAAATACAGTTTAAGGAAATAATAAACCATTATGCCTTTATACTTTATTTATATTCTGTAAGTCTAACGAATAAGACTAGGGAACTAGCATACCTCATTTAAACAACAGTATTGATACAATAATAGGTGTATCAGGAATTTGTTAGAAGGAAAACAGCCTGTTGAACACTATGGCTATATCTCTATCAGTAATTTAATCAGAGTCAGGTCTTAGTCTAGAGCACTGCCTCACCATGGTCCATATTGCTAGCACTCCTCATGGCAAAGCAGTGATTTGTGCTGACACACACTCTCCAGACATTTTATTTCTTAGTATATATGTAGCCTATGGTCCAGGATATGAAACATACAGAAAAGCTAGAATATGTGTAAGTTAAGGTGTATGTCATATGCAAGTAAGGACACTCGGCCTTTTTACTTAGGCCTAAGCCAAAAGGATTATCCCTTCAGTTTTGCTGACTGTGATTTTGCCACTTTACATTCCCTAACAGATGAAGTAGAGAGGTCTCAGCCCCCTTGCACACTTCAGACACGGGAGCCTGTTGGGTATGCCCAAAGGGAACACCAGAAGCGTCTTTGTAATTAAGAGTAGTTCAACATAAAACAGATGGCAGAGCTAATGGAAGGAGCTGCTTTGCAGATGGGAAAACAAGAATCCTTTGGTGGACCCATCCTGTTATGAAAAACTGGGACAAGCAGCAATAAGACTACCTTCATTCAATACCAGGCATATTCACAGATCTGTGTGACCCGCTTTGTCCCAGCTCCTGAGCCTCAGCACTTTACTAAGACACGAACAAAGCCTAGAAATATGCTGATATTTATTACTCAGTGCAAACCATCAAGCCCAGACAGCTACAGAGTAGTCTGGGGCTATAAAATCTACACAAAGCTGTCTTCAAGGTTTTAATTTAAATTAATGCTGTGCTGTCCCTCTACTTGTCAACACTGGCAATATCCATCAGTGTATGCTGTTCCTTAGCACGGGTACAACTGACAGCCTTGACTGCAGGACCTTGGCAGCAACCATTGCCACCACTGCAGCAAGGAGCTGAGGATGAGGTGTTCTCTTCCAGGCAGTGGCTTCTGCTCCCACTGAGCTCTGGCTGGCAGGAGGGATCGAGCTGCAGGTTTGCCCAGGAGGGAAATTCTTGCTGTAATAAAGGGTAGCTTGCTCCATGAGGATCTTCGAGTCCAGTAGGAGCTCAGAAACTGCTGCCCCAGCTATGTGTGGTGCCTGTGAAAGCCTGCCTTTGAGCAGGTGGGTAGCTTTTGATTTGCACAGAGGCAAATGAGCATTTTCCTTTTCTTTTGCTCCTCATTTTGAGAACGCTTGCCTGAGAGGCAAGATTCATGATGCTAGGTAGTCCTGTAAGGCTGGCTTGTTCCAGCCCGGCAACCTTCCTCTGCCCTTCGTGATAAAGCCTTCAACATCATGATGAACAATGGCTGTGTTTGACTATATGCTCTGCAATGAAAGAATAATGGGAAAGTGCATCTTTAGGCTAATGACTCCCTTATCACTGAACAACTCCCTTATGTTTGTATATGGAAAGCAAGTGAAAATGGATAAAGGAGTAATACAGCACATTCAGGTTGTCATAAGGTAAATTCATCCTGTTGCTTTTATTCACATAAGAATAGGTATATCATAAAGAAATAAAAGATCTTTTCTTTCCAGGTTCACTGAAGATCACTGATGCCTAAAAACTGTCCAAAACAATATTACAGACACCACGTGAATAAGGAAGGCCATAAAAATTATTAAAATACTTGCTGCTCCTGTTGCATTGCAAAGGATGTAGAGGCAAGTCAATGGTATGATGGCTCATGGCTTTCTTATCCAAATACCAGGACGTTGCATTATTTTGAAAAACAGGATAATGAGGACGGGAATCTTTGAGGTCTCAATTTTTAGAAAATTAGTATTTCTGGTGAACGGTCCTAAACATAAAAAGTAAAATTGATGCCCATGCACACCTGTGAGGGTGATCTATTTTCATTTGGCAAATGTAGTAAGGCTTTTTTTTAATAATCTTGTATGTCAATAATTTTGTGGCAGTTAACTGTTAGAGTGCACTTATAATTCCATGTAAAAATGAACCTTAAAGTAGAAAACAACAACAAAAAAAAGGCGGCGGCAGGGGTTAGAGGGGGGTGCGGGGCGGAACCTCTCTCAGTAAAAGAGAAAGACATTCTAGGAAGAAAACTTACATCTGGAAAATTCTACCTTACTATGAGAACCTCTGAACCTGCAGCTTAAAATGCAGTACTAATTCAAACAGAAGGGTGTACTCCATACAAAATTTGTAGCACTTTTGTACCTTTTCCTCAAAGGCTGAGAATAGTAACATTCCTTAAAATATAAAAGATGTAACTGATTTCTCTTTGTGTGTCATAAAATCATAATTTGTTTGAAATTTAACTTAATGGGAACTTTTATTCCCTGGAGAGTAGCTGGGAACTCACTGAAAAAATAATATATTCGCTCTGGTTTGGGAGAGGCTGAGAAATTCTGTGCACACAAGGAGCATGAGCTGAAAAGGAGCTGTTTGCACCATTGTGCTCCGCTGCAGATGACAGAAATCCTGGTTAAAAAACTTTACTGCATACTAATTGAAGGGGGACAGCTGGAAAAGCAGTGTATCAGCTAGAAAATTAAGCTTGTTACATACGAGTGAAAGATTCGTTCCATCAATTGGCTTATTAGCATCTTCAGAAAATATTCCCTTACTTTGTTGGGTTTTTTCTTCAGTGGATTTCACCCTGAGTTGTTTTCATTAACTGGAGCTCCCCCTCAAGGAATACAATGGGAAACTAGTTTTGCAATAAAAGAGAATGAGTTCTCATTTTGATTAAAACAATCCTGATACCCTAACCTACAAAATCTTAGAGATTTTCTTCAGAGTATTCCCTCGCTTACAGCTGATACGTAGTTTGCTAAGCAATTTCATGTAGAAGTGAGGCTGTTCTTAAATACAGAAACCTAGGCCAGAAAAGGTCAGAACGTTGATCTGAGTGACTTTGGGGACTTAAGTATCATTTTACTCAAACTACAGTTCTTGAACTATGAAATGCTTGATACCCACACTTTGCTGTAGTACAAAAAGCCTATGTTTTGGCTCAGGCCTGTCCCTCACACTTCAGCAAAACTTAAATGAGACCTGCTTGATGGGTCATGGTGTGGAGCTCTCAGCAAAGCTCCTCCAACAGCCCCACTGCCCGCTGTCTGCCAAGGCAGTACATGCAGAAGAGATGATGGGCCAGAAAATAATCAGTCGCAAAAAGGGAGGACACAGGAGGACAAGTCACCCACAGTCTGTCAGGGAGGTCTATGCCATGGTGTCATGTAGCTATTTTCTAGCTTTAGGCAAAATTGTGGAAAGAGTTCTTCCCAAGACATGAAAACTCTCATAAATTGTATAGCATTATGTTTTGCATGTCTTCAGCCTTGACTTCTCTGTTATAGACATTTTGCGGTATCGAAAAAGAAACCCAAACACTATCAAAGCAATGACATATATCAACGACATATACACACAAGTGGTGTCCCCCAGGGATCGGTGCTGGGGCCTGTTCTCTTTAATATCTTTAACAATGTTCTGGACGAGGGGATCGAATGCACCCTCAGTAAGTTTGCACATGACACTAAACTAGGCGGGAGCGTTGATCTGCTGGAGGGTCGGTTGGCTCTGCAGAGGGATCTGGACAGGCTGGATCAATGGGCTGAGGCCAATGGCATGAGGTTCAACAAGGCCAAGTGCCGGGTCCTGCACTTGGGT
>VXBO01008602.1:74627-101801 GCA_013400135.1 Rhinoptilus africanus | reverse complement strand
ACATGGTTTAGAAGTGGTTTTTGTCAGGGTAGGTTAATGGTTGGACTTAATGATCTTAAAGGTCCCTTCCAACCTCACTGATTCTATGATTCTATGAAAAAACCCCACAGCATATAGTTATTTTGGGCTGGAGGAGAGGACTGAGTCAAATATGACAAATGTTAATCTCCTGGATTCATTTATTATATCATCAGTATATAGTGTGATGAGACCCAAACAGGGAGGGGGGGCTGAGGGAGAGAAGAATGAATACTCAGTACCAACAGCTACTAGTGTCTAGCAAACGAGCAAGAGTGGGAAGATCATCAGCATCATCAAGAATGGACCTTTTCTTTGTTCCCTTCTCAGTGCCTCTGGCATCTCCACTGTCCCCTCACCTTGACTTTATAGGACCAGTCACACACCTATATAACTACCTTAGATGGGAAAAGGTGTCCACAGTTCATAGGATTTGAACAAAATCTGCAATGGTTTTGGTGGCATTACAGCCTTCTTTGCCTGTCCATATTCAGTCATACTGTGGTGGTAAAATTATTTAAGATCTGAGAGGTCTGGCTAAGAAGTTTATCGTAACTAAAAGGACATTCCTTCCGACCAAAAGCTAACAGTCTGTGATTGTTTCTGCCTTGCCACTCTGAGGTAAGATAATACTGAATGTGCCACTCTTATAGGCTCCATCATGATCCATTTCTCCATATTGTCACGTTATTTACACATTCCTTCTTGAAACTGTGGCAGTTAGCAAGATACTTAAGGAGTCCATCCCTCCCTGGCTTTGTTAATGTTATTTTCCTCACCTCTCTTTTTAATTTTTTTTTCCCCCTGAAACAGCATATAGGTTGGGTCTCAGTAACCACTTGGCAGAGAACAGGGGAGGAGAGGGGGAGATGCTGGCCCAATGTTCACTCACTATGATCAGAGTTAATAACACTTCTGTCTGATCTACGCATTATTATGCACTTGGAGTCCCCAAATCTATGACAATACCTGAGGAAATATCATTATTCAGGTTCTCCAGGGAATTCGTCCCACTCTTAGCACTCTGTGGTGCAGCTCAGCATGGCATGATTAGCTGCTCCAGAATCTGTTTTTAATTTCACTTCTTCCAGAAAGTGGATGCAGTCACAAAGCTTAACCTGACACACTACTTTTCACTTGTTTTTCTTTTTGATGTTGTAGATGATAGAGAGCAAAACGCCACTCGCTATTGGCCCCAGTAATGTCACTCTGCCATCCAGTCAGCAAACCCCTTAAACAGTATGGTTCCATATTATTTTTATGGCAGAGTAATTAAATTTTGCATTTTGCAGGCCCTCACAGTTTGGCTGCAGCCTAGGGCAGGTGCTGCACGTACAGCCATGCTGTGAGAGGGGTGACCGACCGCCCCTGCCCCGGCTGCTCAGTACTGAACCCTTATATCTCCTCAGCAGCCAGAGTGAACATCTAGTCCTTCAAGAGCCAGGTCGCCAGAGATCCAACAGTTAATCTTGGTAAATTATGCTTATTTATTCAACCGAAATGGCAGGGAGGACACAGCCAGTGTAACTGGAGGGTTTCCTGGGACCTGCTGTACCTGCCTACCTGTAAATATGATACAGCCCTAGCGTCTGCTGAGACGGAAAAGTTGCTTTTGCTCAGTTTAAAAAAACACACGTAGTAACTGTTTGAAAGTGAAATAAGCTGCAATTAAGTGGACAAAAGGGATTTAATTGACTTAGTTATGTCAAATGTAGCTAATTATTGTTTAGCTGGTGCAAACAAAGCTACTGTTCTTACTACAACAAAGTCTTTGGAACTTAAAGTAAATACTTACATTTCCCAACTCTCTCAAGAGTTAACTTAATGCTTAATATGACTTTCCACCAAAGTCAAGGCCTCAGTCTACTTTCCATCTGTAATGTTACCCTTTTTCTACAGTCACCCAGCACAAAAACCTCTCACCTGGTCTTTCAGCAGTGCATTTTCCTTGTGGCAGTATGGACCCGCAGGCTCCTGGCTAAATTTCAAGTGGCAAATATACCACTTTGAGGGGACGGCAGAAGCTATACCTCTCCAGAGCTGATAGTCCTTTCCTGCCTACCCACACTTTTCGGAGCAAAAATCAGTGTTGCGTGGCTTTTCTCCATGCTACAGCCTCTGGGATATGACCTGAGAAGTCCAAATGCTTCAACCTATGCAAGGAGAGCAGGAAGGAGCACTCAGAAGCCAGACATGTCTCTACTCACAGCCACATGATGCCATACTTCATATTTTGCAAACAGTGTAATTGCAGTAGGATTTTTACTTTTTTTTTTTTAATGTAAATGAATTCCCTCAAGTAAAGGGATCCATGCCTGGCCTTAAAACAGTAGAAATAACCTATACACAGCAATACTCTGTATATATATCTCTATTTTTTTTTTCTAGAGAATGTTTGCTCTGATTCTTCTTACTATCTTCCTGTTAGCTAACTAAACCTTTCCTTCATCACCTACAGCATTATTCCCATGGATATGCAATATAGAGACTTTGCAACCAGTTCAGTTACACTATCACTATATTTATATCCCATCTCCTCATTACTGCTAACCTCTCTGATTTGTCACAAACCACATGCAGCTAAGCAAATGCAAGCTTGTAACATCCAGGCCGCATCACAAATTTCTACTCACACCAGAAGGAATAATTCCATGCCCTGTGTCAGCTGGTTTTGTGCTTTGCAAAGGCTGGCTGATTAGAGAAGAAAGGAAGAATGCAGAAAGTGCGGTTGTTTCTGCTAGTGCTGCCCCCACTGAAGCGAGCACTTTTCATTTGTCTCTGTAATGAGAAGGAGTCTTCCCGAGCCCCAGGTACATTAAGAAAGAATGTGTGCATGGGGGGGTCCCCACTGTGTGCTTACCCTAATGTTTTCAGGACTCTTCAGATGGCTCCCGCTGAATCAGATGCATAAAGGAAGAACTAATTCTGCTGAATCAGGAAATGAGACGATGGGGATATTCTGTACGATTCCCATTACCGTTATATTATAGTCTGCTAAGGCTACAGGTCTGAATATATGTTACTTGTCTAATTCCCACTGAAGTAAATGGGATTTTGGGGTACAAGTTCAAACAAATTGCATGGGGAATGTGGAGGACCCTGGTGACTGTAAAAAGAACATTTTCCGTCTTATTCAAGTATTTAGAGTTTGTTATCTCAGTGCTTTGAGTCTCATCTATAAAATGGGATTATCTAGGCTTCAGAATAAAACTGAGAAACAATTCACATCCTTGTTCTCTAATAAGCCTTTAGCTTCTGGTGGTATACCATTAAAATTAAGAAACAAGGAAAAAGTTCCATTACAGAGCAACAAAGTTCATTTTAACTGCAGACCATATGCTCCAATATCACCTATCTTTCCATATTGTTAACTAAACTACTGACATCAGCTTGATTTGTTGAATAAATAGATTAATTAATCTAAGAGAGACATGGTACTCATCTCCATTATCTTCCATTCTGTGCACAAAAAAGAGCAATCATGATGCGCACTTATATTAAATTTTGTCAGTAAAATATGCTTGCTTGATATTGTAGGCATTTGCATTTTATATACTTCAGTTACCATCTGCTAATGGTAATTTAATCATTCAATAAAGAACACTAAAGAGAGCAACATTAATGAAGATTGGAGAATTTTTTAATATAATGAAAAATTTTGGTTTATTTCTGAGAACTGCAACTGCAGCCAGCAATAAAAAGGATAATCCATTAAAACTAGAGCACAATAATGAAAGCCGTTGTTACAGTTCTGGCATAGTGGACGACCAAAGGGGATTGTAAATTCCCAGAGTGGTGACTTTCCCTACCCTTTACGAAGGAATAATGTGTGAATCGTTATGCTACAGACAGATGGGACTACTCCAGAGAGGCTGTGATTGCAGGCTAGCCTAGCAGAAGTTCCAGGAGGCATTCGTAGCTTGGATAACTGCAATGGCTCCAGCAGGGCAGGAGGAACCTGGGTATGGCCAAACTCTTTTAAAGGCTGCAGGCTTTAGATCCCTGGGTCAAGAAAGAACGCCTCTTAATGAGGGTATTTCAGGCCTGCTGTGTAAAGTCAGCTTGGCTAACACATAAGTTTAAATATAAGCACTTGCTTATAGGCTTTTGTTAATAAATGTACGCTGAGATATGCTTATAGGTATTTCTTTGCTACCTAAGATTTTCATTCTATTTTTAGCTCAACCCATCAAAGCATGAAAAATCTGTTTAAAAGTTTTAAATGTACACTGAATTTGATCCTGTTTTGTGAGGTAGAGCCCAGATTTCTTCTTAACTAAGACTGCAAACTATTCTCCTAGCAAGATGGAAACAGGCTTAATCCCAAAATACAGAGTTCCAATGTCCCATGGTAAACTCCAGTCTGCTACAGCCTGTATCTCCCTGCTCGCATCTTCTGCACTGAGCATATTTTTTAATTCTATATATGATGAGTTCATATTGTAGCTCTTTATTGCATAGAGCCCCTTCCAATTCTGCATTCAAACAGCATACATGTAGCTTTCTGGCAGCTCCATATCTGAGTAGACTGATATAACCAGCAGAGGCCTATAGTGAAGTACCTTGGATACTTTGGTGTGATGTCAGATGAGTCCACAATTTAAAATCATCTTCAGAGTCACAACCAATACTATTTACAAGGCACTGGCAAAGGGCAGTAAGTGGCAGTTATTCAATGCAAGGAGAGGCTGGTTTAAAAAAAAAAAAAAAAACATCTTGATTATCATGAGACCAAAGGCAGCACAGGTGAATACTTTTTCTCTTTTTTTTCTGTGATTAATTTTCAATATAGTCAGATTTGACAGGCTTTTTAGACACTTGTGCCTCATTTTCAGGCTCTTTTCAGTGGTGCCCAGTGATAGGACAAGGGGTAACGGGCACAAACTTGAGCATAGGAAGTTCCACCTAAACATGAGGAGGAACTTCTTTACCTTGAGGGTGGCAGAGCACTGGAACAAGCTGCCCAGGGAGGTGGTGGAGTCTCCGTCTCTGGAGACATTCCAAACCCGCCTGGACGCATTCCTGTGTAACCTGCTCTAAGGTGGCCCTGCTCTGGCAGGGGGGTTGGACTAGATGATCTACTAAGGTCCCTTCCAACCCTAGGATTCTATGATTCTATGATTTTCATTAAAGGTTTTTGGGAAAACCAGAAGAAACTTAGGAAATAGAGAGATCAAAGGACTTGACACAGGTCTAGTGGGAGGTGTCCCTGCCCATGGCACGGAGATTGGAACTAAATGACCTTCAAGGTCCCTTCCAACCTAAACCATTCCATGATTCTATGATTCTATGAAATGTATCAGAGATGCAGCAGCAGTAGTGTTGCAGTCAAGAAATAAATTAAATAAGAAGAATTAATAATAAAAAGATACATCCTGTGAATCAGATCAGCTGTTCATTTGCAAAGTATTTTCCCCTTGGCTCTGTCAATAGGAGGTGCTACTTAGGGAGACTTCATGAATAGTTATCCACTCTTCCCTTTGTCCACCTCCAGCATCCATAATCATCAAGGGTGTTAGAGGGCATATCCATAACTGTTTCCTTTTTTTCTATTTATGTACATGTCAATGGATTTGTCTAATCCCCTTTTGAATTTGCTGACATGGTTTGCATCCCTCAACCTCCTTCAGCAACAATTTCCAGAAGTATGCAGAATCATAGATTATTGCAGGTTGGTCATGATGTCTGGAGGTCACCCAGTCCAACATCCTGCTCACTGTAGGGCTAACTTCAGTGTTACATCAAGATGATCAAGCCCCTGTCCACCTACCTGATCTTTGGAAATTTCCATGGATGGAGATTCTGCAGCCTCTCTGGGCAACGTTTTCCTGGATTTAACCACATTTATTGTGAAAATTCTTTCCTAATTGGAATTTCTCTTGTTTCCCTTTCCTCACTCCAGTTTGTCAACCTTCCTCTTATGTTTTTTCTATCCGCTGTGTAAAAAATACTTCTTTTATTTGTTTTTTAAAAATCTCCTCCTAATTTCAGAGATTGCCCCCTAGTGATAGTACTGTCATGTGGTGAGAACTGCCATTAGTCTTTTTTTACATTATGAGTGAAATTTCCACAAAAGCGAGAGGATTTTGCTCCCCTATAAATATTAAAAGCAGTGAAGTGGTCTTTGCTTCCGTTGAGGGGGAAATTGGACTATATCTCAGTTTTTGGATTATCTATAATCCAAGATGAACTATGACAGTAAAATTAAATATGTAACCAGTGATTTATTCTTGATTGAATGTGACTGATTACTGCTAAATAATTTATTCAAAATCAGTTGGCAGATTGAGCAATATCTGCAGGTACAGGAATATGTAACATTAGCAAACATGAATGCCCTTCTTTTGTACAATTCCTGAACTACCTGTGGTTGTAGCAGGTATAAAATACTTAAAAAAGACTTTGGGTCTGGTTGGTATGTGGTTCACTACTTAATGGTCAGTTGTTTTGGAAAAGGGTCCATGAGAGGTGAGTCTAGCTCAGCATCCTACCTACGCCAGTCCCATCTGCTTTATTTTGCTGGAAATCTTTTCATATGAATAAGCTTCTTCGGGGTAAGAGATTTGGTGTTATCTTTTCTCATTCACCCTGTGACTTTTTGTCTTTTAGTCAAAGACCTGTTAAGTAATTTCTTGTCAATGAAATGACTTTTTTCCATTGATTAATGCCATCCTACTATACACCCAGAAAACGATCCCTCATCCATTCTGGAATCTTCAGAGATAAATAATTTCCTGCATCAACTGCCACAATAAATAATCCACGGTTTATGAGCTTCTAGCACCTCTGTAATGAGGCACCATCTCTTTATTATCTTTTAAAAATAGAACACAATAAAATATTTTATCATTGTCTTGAGTAAATGATGACCTCTCAGGCACATGTTTCTGAGACACGGCAGAGACAAGATGAAATACAGACAATAAATATAGACAATTGTAGGTAGTTTAGGGTGCAACAATAATGCAAAATGCTGCTGAAGAGACACCTGACATTCTTTCCCGTGTCAAAGACCAAAGAAAGAAAGAAAGAAAGAAAAAAGATGTGGAAAGATGTGCTGCATGAAGTACGCTCAGATTTTGGCTCACACATCAGAGCAGCGGTGAGCAAGGAAGGAAAGAGAGTAACATTAGTAATGGCCACGAAGTCCTGCCTGGGTGCAGGTAGCATGGTCAGGTGTCTGAAGGCCTGGGGCTACCCAGGGTCACTGTGATTGCGCTGGGCAAAGAAAGGAGTTGAAGGAGGCGCAGCTGCAGCAATTGCATCTCTCCAGAGGCCACTGGTCTCTTCAGCGGAAGCACAACTCCTCACCATGGTCTGTGCCGGCAGCAAAGTCCAGGTCTATCCTGGACTGCGCTGGGCAGATGTGCGATGGCTGTGGGGACACACTGACTCATTGCTGTGGTGTCGCTGCTTTCACCCCCATGATCCCTGCTGTAGCTGCAGTGCCTGGGTTCTCCTCAGCTTCAGGTGATGCTCAGTACCTGACATGTAAAGCCTCCTGCTCTAGTGTTGGCTACTGGGAAGTTCAGAGGGTCCTGCTGGACCTGCGGACCTCCAGCCCAGTGCTGCTGGCCCTTCCCTTTGCATGGCTCAGCTCCCAGTCTGGCTGTTGTGCATGTGGATTAGTTGCCCTATTATACATGGGATGAACACATGCGTCTCCATCCAGTGTGCTTTGTCTCCTCTGCTAGCAGCCAGGTGAATCCAGAGGGCTGATCTTGGGATATTCTGCATTCCCTTCTTCTGAATTCAGGCCAGAGGTATTCTGGGGACAAAAAGAGCTCCACTGGACAATGCCTCCCTCTTAACATTTGTTATCCTATTTCCCAGTCCTTTGGCCCCCACAGAACTGCTTTGGCAGTGAATAGCCTCTGCAGTTTCCACTACTTCTGAACAAAAGGGATTTAAAGTTTTTCCCAGCAGCCTGAAGGGAAGATGGCTGTTACCCTCAACAGGGTAATTTGTCTGAACTCAGATGAAGGGCGAAGCCAGCTATTCAGACATAGGTGAAAAGGAACAGAGCCACCCCCCGCTATTTCTAACAGTCCATTTTAGTGAATTTAGTTTCTATTGGAGGCATGAAAGCAGGTGACAGCAGCTATAGCCTGCTTTGTTCCGATTATTTCTGGCTTGCTCTAAAAGTAATTTACTATAGAATAACCAGCATTCGAAGCTGTGGCTCTGCAATTTTACACAAAGCAAGTATAGCTTGAGCATCCTTCCTACATTGTCCTGACAAAGAAGAGTCTTCTTCCATGTTGAGAGAGTAGTTTCCTGCCCCTGACTCCTCCAGCACCTGGTCTATCTGCCAAAATGACCAATGAGGTTGCCATTGGTAACACTGCTTAATTTTGGATACAGAATGGTATTTTTTTCTAGGTCTAAATGCCTGGCAAGCTTATTAATTGTGCCTGTAACAATAAGAAGCTGCAGAGATGTAGCTGTTTACATGCAAATAGTTGTTCATCTAAAAAGAAAAAAAATCGAAAAATCAGTTTTATGTTTAGCACTAGAATTGTGTTTAGTTCTTTCAAATCCATTAGGCTGGAATATCGATAGGCTGAGAAAATGCAATGTGGAGCTACACAGGCTGCTTCAAGGTAGGGTAAGTATTGGACAGTTTGTCACTTTGCCATTACTTTACTAAAATCAAAGAGGCTGTGCCAGTTAAGGATAAGTCAAGGATTCGCCTCATTGGTTTATTAGAATGCCAGGCCATAAACCAAGTAGGGAAGTATTGATGCTTGAGCTAACCAAATGGCCATGTGACAGCTGAAGTCACCCAAAATAATCCAACAGGCTCCCTCAGCCCTCTGTAGCTGAATTCAGCCGTCTCAATCAGAATCCCAATGGTGCTGGAAGTGTAATCTATGCATAATCTGTCTAAGACACTTATAAGGAAGAGAGAAGGAGGTATTATATTTTACCTACTCAGGAGTTCATTTGGATGGTGAACAATCCTTGGAGACTCAAGAGCAAACAACTAGCAAAAGTAAATGCATAACTTGAAGAGCCTAAGGGATTTAAATTCGGAGGATAAAGTGCATACTGTTGGGTGGATCACTTCACTCTTTGAATTAAACTCTGAGACATTTAACGGGCAAATGCTTTCCTTACATTCCCGAGGGAGACACTGAACATTTCATCCTTACGCCCTCCTCATTGCAAACTGTTCAAACAATTGCGGCAAGCCTCCACTGCAGAGCCGGCTGAACCAAAAGAAAGTAAAAAGCAATTTTTCCAGACATCCATTCAGAGACCCAGGAATTCTCCTGCTGGCGAAAACAGCGGTGTGTGGCATTTGGACTCTGCCAAACTCGTGCCCTGTGAAAGGTGACAGGCGAGAATATCGGAGCTTGTGAACAATGGGGAGTCAAAAGCAAGAAAACAGCACCCACCGCCCTTGTTAAAAGCCAGAGAGGAAGTGTTGCTTTTACCTTTTTTTGCTGTCTGCACTTTACGTTACCAGAGATTTTTGTTACTCAGTAACATAAGTGCAGGTTTAGCCTATACTGGGGAAAATGTTTGGCTAGGATTGCTGCCTCAGCCAGTGTGAATCAAATACTTGTTTCATCTTCTGAGAATAAAGGAAAGCATGTAGTGATAGAGAACCTTTTAGAGGCCAGAAAGAAAAAGAGCTGCTGCATTTACTAGTGCTGCAAAAGATATAAAAGTAATTCATCAGCTCAGACCGAGCATTTTATGTACAACTTGCATGGAAAGAAAAGGATACAAATAGGATCAAAGCAGGTTTATTGCAAAGTAATAACATATTTCTGCTATGGAATTGGCCAGTTAAGGATACTCAGTAATTTGGCCTGTTGGCTTAAGGTTTGCCTTTGACAAAATTCAGTTCTTATGACAGCCAACAACATTTCACCTGGGATTAATGCAAGCCCTTTTATTTCTATTTTCCTGGCTTTACAAATGTCCAGCTATGTATTTTAGCATATTCATGCATTAAGGAACAGAAAATTCCTAAGAATCCTGTTTTTTCTCTGTTTATTTGATTGGAAGGTGGTGCTTGAAGAAATTCACAGCACAGATAAGAAGAAATGACACATCTCTTGGGAACCATGGCAGGTAAACTGAAATGCTACCCCAGCTTCCTTCATGCAAAGTCTGTTAAAATGTAATTTTATGTTTTGTAATTATCCCAGATAGTACTGGATAGGATGGCCTTTGAACATCATCATCGTTGAAAGGTATTAATTTGGCCTCCTTGCCAGGAGGACTGACGTGGGACTGTCCGTACATCCCGGGTGTCCCAGGGTGATGGGAGAACATCGCACCTGATTCGCAGCTGCGCTACATCGCTCCATAAAGCTGGAAGGTGTTACACTGGCAGAGAACTGCCATGATGCAGGTTGCAGGAAAAGTGGTAGTCTCAGGACTACATCCAAATCCTCAGGATTAAGGATCACACTTGAATCCTTTTCTTTTCACGCAAGATGTACTTAAAGTGTCCAGTTTGAGCTGATGAACTACTTATATCTTTTAAAGCACTAGTAAATATATTTACTAGCAAATATATCAGCATTAGGGTATGTTGAAATGCCTCGGCTCACTTTCTCCCCTCTCTAGAGTTCTCAGGGGGAAAAAGCCCAACACCCAGACCCCCAGCATCACACTGATAGCTGCTGGGAGGGGAGAGGTGCCAGCGCTCCGCTCCATGAACCCACTGCTTAGGCGAAATGCTGCCACAGTGATCCCTCAGCTTCTCGTGTCCCTTTCTTCACTAAAAAACCTGAGCTCTCTCTACTTCTCACTGAAATAACTCCAATGAGGCTCACCTTTTGTGCGTGGGAATAAAGAATCCAATCTTGACATTAAGTCAGTGAAATTGCTGCAGACTTAGTTCGACGTGAGAGCAGAAATTGGGGTGTAACAGTTTGACATTTTTGAGGGTATCATTATCCCCAGAACTCCTTTATCAGTGTCACTCGGTGTGTTACTTATTCACCACACATTATACTGCAGTTTCCTGACCAGACTGTGACATTTTCTAACATCTTTTCAGCATTATTGTCAAAATTGTCTAAACTAAGAGCTAAAACTTTAAAATAATCAATTTTTCCAGTTTGTTTTAGTCCCATCTTTGCCTCTGGAATCTTTCCAAAATCTATAAGAGACTGAAATCAGTCCAAATTGCCTTCTCTGAATTCCAAAAGAAAGGGAGAAGAAAAGAAGAGAAGCTTTTGGAAGAAAGCTTAGCAAGTCAATTAAAAAGAAGTACAGTCTAAAGAAACGGTTTCATGGTCTAGGGAAAAAAATCATTAGCAGTCTTATGGAAGACATTGACTTTAAAGTCAGAATTGACACTAAGGACAACAAAGAGAATTTAAAAAAAAAAAAAAAAGTTTCTTCCTCCTAATGAAAAAGAAAGGAGAGCTTTAGCATTTCCTGTTTTGAATAGCTTTCAAAAAAAAACCCAGCCAAAATACACCATTTTGTGCCCCACTGGAATGAAACTTTTTGCTTAATTTTGTTGTCAAGTCAATTAAAAAATGTCCCTTGTAATGTATGTGTCAGCAACATAATAAACTCTCAGTGTGACTCTTTCTGAAACAAAACCTGCAAAGAGATAGACTTTATGCATGGGGGACCTTTATTTAGGCTTGGTTCTGTCCAAATTAAGCACTAATACTAAACACTGTGCGTTAACACAGGAAGCCCAAAATACAATCAGCTCTTTTCCTATGTCTCTGCTGGTAAATTAAACAAGCCCAGGACAGCTCTGTGGCGCTGAAGTCAACTGGAACAGTACAGCCCACATTCATAACATAAAATGACCTTTACCCTTCAAAACCAGATGGCTTCATCCAAACTGCCTAATGGAAATGGTCCATAACCATACTAACTCTGACCTACGCCCAAGGCCTATGTTTGGAAGACTGATGACCAGTCTGGGTCAAAACCAGCAGCCACTGGTGGTTGTAGAGCACAGACACTTGAGTTGCAGCGCCTGGGAACACACCCTGGAACTGTTTGGTTTGCTGCTATAGGCGCAGACTTTGCAGACACAGATCCTACAGCAAACACAAGAGGCTTGCCATGCAGTCTTGGTGTGTTTATGACACAGCTCAGAAGCTCAGAAGAGGTTCTGAAAACCAGAACCTTGAGTAAGTCTTCCTTCACCATGAGTCAGGGAAATAAGGCAGCCAGAACTGCGATTATTATCAGGTTATATGG
Source organism: Rhinoptilus africanus (assembly GCA_013400135.1). Taxonomy (NCBI): domain Eukaryota; kingdom Metazoa; phylum Chordata; class Aves; order Charadriiformes; family Glareolidae; genus Rhinoptilus; species Rhinoptilus africanus. The sequence continues at coordinate 89,588 of VXBO01008602.1, read as the reverse complement.
TGAGTGGGGGCTGTCTCTAAGGCATATCTAGAGCTGCAGTTCTCCATCCATATGATAACTTAGCAGGTAGAATGCTTACAGGGGAGCCAAGTTTTGATGGCAATGGAAATGTAAGTAGTTCTTGCCCCTGATTGTTTGCCCTACAATGCTCCCTGCCAGAGTTAAGCTTTGTGATTTCTTCTTTCATCCTAGAAGTGGTGAAATTAAAAACAGATTGTGCAGCAGCCACTCATGGTTGGTGGTGAGCTGTGACACAGGGTATTAATCTCCTCGCTGGGAAGCTGTAATTCACTGCATGTGGACAGGCAGAGAAGGCTCTAACACCAACAAAAATCACTGGAGAGTGTGCCTGTCTCAAATCCTGAGACAGAAAACTTCTCCTACGCAAGACAGTATACAGGTGTGTGACCAGTCCTGAACTTAGTAAAAGTGAGGGAGCGCTTGAGATACTGCAGACACTGATAAACAAAGGCAATAAAGTCATATTTCTGATAGTCCTGATGGTCTTCTCAGCTGTGGTAACCTGCTTGGCAGTTAGCACACTAACATCTGCTTGTCCTCAGATCTCGTAACCTCTCCTTCTCTCCTCTTCCCTCCTCTTCTATCCCCCGATCTCCTCCATTACTCTGTTCTCCTTGCGCCACCTGACCGTGATCCTCTCCCCATTCCCAGGCACACGGTGTGACCCTATCTTTTGTGTCAATTCTTCTACACACAGGACTCTCCTATGAGTGAATTCAGTTGTCAAATCTAACAACAAATCACCCGCTGCCTTTGCAAGCTGACTTTTTTGCTAAGTGATTTGAATCAGCTTGTGGAGGGGTCCAGTGGCAGCTCAAGACAATCAGCATGTCCTGAGGCTGCCAGGAGGAGATGGCGGCTGCAGTCTTTGGTCGCGGTGGCCTGTCTTTGGAACAGCACCTGTAGGAAGCAGAGTCTTCCTTCCTTTCCCTCAGACACCCTCCCACGTCTTCCCAAACACCAGAAGCCACCTCCTAAATTATAGACACAGGAAAGGTCTGAAAAAGAGAAAAGCAACATTGTTCAAGTCTTTTGTTGCGGCTCTGCAGAAAGCAAGTCAGGATTTCCTGAACCTGAAAGAGCGAGTATAAGGAGGAGCCCTATGCTGTGCCTCTTCTTGTCTCTGTAGTCCAATCTCCCCTTTATAAATTTAATTGCTTGGTTTCTTGGTTTTCATACCTTGCTTTAAAGGAATTAAACAGGGAGGTATCGCTCAGTGTGTAACCGTGAAATAGGTATTCCCTTCCCCAGGCTCTCCTTTATCATATATCTATCCTCGTGACTCCTAACAGAGCTTCTTGGGGACTTTTATAACAGTTTCCCTGATATTTGGCACTTAAGTAACTGTCTGTAAACACTGTGCTGGTTTTATTCCATTGGCTGCAACACAGAATTTATTCCACTGGGTTTTACTGTAGTATCAATGCTACAAAAGGAAAAAAAGAGAGCTTATACAGCCGTTGAAAATTATTGCCTTGATAAATCAACGTCAGCAATAGAACCTAAATATTATTTTAAATTACAATTCACAGCTCTTAGTTCTTAATTCTGTATGTCCTAAGCACATGACGGTGAGAAGAACAATGCTACTATTAGACATATTGAAATATTTCAAAGCCAGGAAAGCGAATTTCAACATCCTAAATAAATATATATGAAAAAAATGGTTGAATTACTTCTACAAAATAAATAACAAAGCACATATAACATTTCTTGTTATGAATGACCTATAACTATCCTGTAATTGCAAGCAGTATTATGAGAAATTGCTGCTTCCTACTTAGTCTTTTACTGTTTGTTTCTTTTGCTATTCTCTTTCTGAAAATGGCCATATAAACTACATAATGCTTTTTGTCCCTTATGTTTCTCACTTAGGAGAACAGCTACTTCCTTAGATTCTTAGGTCTCTTAGCCACATTGTTGTCAGCACATACATTTTCAGCCATTTACCCAAAATGTATTAAGGTAAGTTTCTCTTGCACCATATGTGTAAATACTAATAGTTAACATATGCACGGTTTGGATTTGGCAAGTAAGCTGTAAGATATATTAGCATCTTTTAAATGCTATATCTTTGTTTTCCAGATCCTAAAGGCTTGAGACGTGAGGGGAAATATCTGTGTTTGTTGCTGTTTCTCTCAGACTGAAATCTCCAGCTAATGTGGTTGGAGAGATGCACTCAAACACGGGAAGAGGATGGAACAGATGTAGTGGCATCTGCTTGCACTTTCAGAACCTTAACTAAAAATGTTCTGAGAAATGATTTCCCGCATCCTTCTCAGTGAGCACCAACTTAGGTACCCATTGATAACGCTTTAAATGTCAACACCCTTCTATTACTGCTTACCAGAGATGGAAAAGGAACGACTGCAATATACCATCAAATTTCCCCAACCCTCAGTACAAAAAGAACCTTAAAATAGTTATCAATGATATTCTGCCTTTGCAAGCTGAAGTTGAGACAAGGACACATGAAGCTCAGACGGCAGGACTGGGCTCAGGAAACCCAACATTAATTTGGAGAGTGGGGGGCATATTCACAAGACCATGTATGCATCGTTCACATGCCTGGTCATCTGATCATTCAACAATACTATGTTTGGGAAGTAATTTTTAGGAAAGTATTTTTGTGTTATAAATAACAAATGATATCAATTCTTAACATAATTACTTCTCACATAAGGAGAAATTCTCTCAAGCAGAGCTGTGGAGGAAAATCTTTAGCAACTATTGTTATAGGTAGAGCAAAAAAATACTGACTTTTGTGTGCTTTTTTTTAATGATTTTTTAATTTGGTGATATTTTTAATTTCCCTCCTTTTTTCTTCCTTCTTTCTCTCTCTATCAGAGGAACTAGGAATCCAATAAATTTGCAACCTCAGGATTTGTATGAAGCACGAACAAAGGTCCTTTGTTTCTATTCTACATGTCTGTTAACAGTAAAAGTACTGCCAGAAGTGTACTTCAAAGACTCTTTTGCAATAGCTTCTTTCATAGCTTTTCCTTCCTACTCCAAGGACATTATCTAAATTGAGAAACTATGTTAGGCAGAAGAGTTGTGGTGGTTAACCTGAAGGTGAATACAGCTCTGTAAAAGTCCCCTTATGATGGCTTCAAGACTAAATACCTAACTTTTGGAAAACTATTTGGATATATCATACAGTGGTTCTTTACTATCTTTATTATCTGCTTATTATCTGCAGGCCAAAGTTGAAGGTCACTTAGTCCTCACAGTGCTTCCAGAAACTCACAGATAAGTTCTGAAAGTGTAGCCTCCCTCTCCAGAAAGGGTTCAAATGCATCATTATAAATCTCACAAGGCACTGTAATGTGGTCGCTGCATCTTCAGACGCAGCTTCACTGCAAGCGTAAGACACTGCTTGTAAAAAAAACCCACAGCTCACTTGGTATTGAGCCACATGTGTGGAAAGTCTTCAGCCTGCTACTCAGACTGAAATGCTCTAACAAGAGCCTTTTTCTAGGGGAGATTTTTATAAGACCCTAGCTTTGCCAAGGTAGACCTGAGTTGGTTCATTCCTGAGTTTATTGATGCGTAGATGTTCCAGACAGCTATACATAAACACGGAGGTAGTGCTCATGGAAAGAGAAAAAGGCTGTAATAAGACTAAGAACAAAAATAACTGCTCAGGGTAAGGGGGCTTTCCTACTTCAGATGAAATATTTCAGAAGATCCACAGCAGAGGGCAATCCGTGCAGCCTCTAAGCAAGCACAGGGGCAGTGAAAAAGAAGGAAAAATGTCAGTGATAAACTCTGGGCTGTGTGAAAATCACTTAGTACAGCCACAAAACAGTGGATGGGGCACTAAACTTGTGCAGCAGGGACCTTCCCTAGCCATAGCTTTGACCACAGAGACACTAATGATGACAACAAGGAGCAAGCAGCGAGATCTCTTTCCCTAGTTCAGTCCTTCAAGCTCTTCTCCATGAGAGTGAGCAGGTATCTCCTGCCACTGGCTGTGGTCCATTATCTTCTCCCACCCACTGATCAGCCAGGCTTCGTCACTTAGCAGTGAGTCAAGATCATCTGGAAATTAACTCTTATATGGTCATCACACAGTACATACTTCCAGAAACATCGAAGATAGTGAACCAAGTCTTGACAGCAAGGACTTCATTATTTTCTTCTTATGTCAGAGCAGCTGACCTGAGATTATATTATGCTGGTACCTGACAGGATGACATGGTCCTTGAAATGAGTTTAAGTAGTTTGGGTGTGAGTATGCTGCTCCCTCCTCTGACGTTTTTGATGTCTTTCTTTCCTTCCTCATCTTTCCCACCATCATGTGTTACCACATATGTCAGTGTGCTTGCTGGAAGATATTAATGCATTGAGATTGGAGTAGGTGCCAAGGAGCTGCATAAGGGGGCAGTGCTGTATAGAGGGGTCATAGTGCATGCATGGTAAAAAAAGGGATGAGGAAAGTATTTCCAGACACATGGAAAGAGCTCCTCTCTCAGGACACCCTGTACGCTAAGTTACCTACTCATACATACAGTGGTTTGTATCATCCCTTGGGGCTACAGCATGGACACAAGCAAGGTTTTATGGCCTTAGTCCTCTCATTTGGACGTCTCCCAAGGGCAATCGAGCAAAGCAGTCCAAATGTGTCAGTATTTTATCTGCTTATGATGGTAATGTAAAAGGAAACATAATTTGTAGAGAACATATCACAACTACCACCTTTTACTCATCAGAGCACTAGGTTAGAGATTTAAGAAAATGCATGAATTCATTCACCCAGTTCCTTAGGCTAATTCTAACACAAAATATACTTTTACAAATCTCCCTAAATAGAAAGAAGAAGGTTAGTGGAGTGGTTAATCTTCATGAAACCTACTGGCCTTTCATCCTATCTTCTGACTCTGAGAAACTATAATAGTCTCTACCAGTGATTTCCTTGTCTCTGCTTTTTCAGCTGCAGACTTTGGGGGGCATCATCTATAGAATTTGGTTAGTGGCATCCCATTGGTGACTGCACTTTCTCTTTTATGGAAGATGACTAAGCGAGTTGTCTGTACTGCTTCAAGAGCTGTCAGGGACAGAAGTACAGTGAGTTCTTCCCGTACTCCAGAATGCATACTGAACACTGAAACACACTTCAACACAGATCAAACCAGCACAATAATTAAAAAATCCAACACTTCCCACCGATAAAATTTCAGTTATATATGTCCGCTTGGTGTGAAATATATCCCCCTAAGAAAGTAATTTCAAAGGTTGGAGCAACAGCCTAAAATGAGACTGGACTTGTCTTCAGATGCAAAGGAAGTCAACATTTTTCTCCTAAAAAGACCACCAAGAAATGTAACTTGATTTATTTTTCTTCTCTTGAAAAATGTCAGGTTTCAGCATAAGTCTTTAGTAGTCTTCAGAAACTCCTTGAACATTAGTCAATGTAGAGAATCTGCCAGTTGTCCATAATGCTGCCCTAACTGGTATCCTCACTATCTCCTCTTTTTAAGTTGTGAGTCTGAAAACAGTTGTTTTCTTAGCTTTTTGCTAACCAAATCCTTAGGTACTTCTTTCCTACACCTGGAATAGATAGTAGGCATATGCAGCCTCATTTGTTTATCCTATGGTTCAATAATACATTTCACAACATTGTGAAGGCTGTGTATCAATACCTCAGGATGTTTAATCATTGCCACTTGAAAATCTGAATCAGGGGACACTTCATGGACAGTATTAAATCCTGCTTTAATTCAGGACTCTGCAAATAGTAAAGTAGTAGAAAATTAGGCCATCAGGTTATGTATGACAGAGTAACCTCAAGTTTTCATATTGTCCATGACAGAGTATGAAATACCTGAGTTGAAAAAAAGATATGAGATTTAGTTCTGCTATTTGCTTTTCATGACAGAACTAAAGACTTTGCTTTCTGCTATACTTTGCTTTTAAATCCTAGGTCTCTTGAGAGACTGAAGATATATTTAGAATTGCTAAAACTTTTAATATAAATACAGTAGCGGAAATAAGTACTCAGTGCTCTCAAAATAGGTTTGGCTATTTAAGTAAACTGCAGTGAAAGTAAGTAGTCTGTGAATCACTTGGAATGTTACTTGTCTGGATCCTCAGCTGGTATAATTATCCTAGGTGCTAAACCAGCTGTTTGTGTAGACATTTAGGCTTAAGTAAATCATATTTGAAGAAAAAGAGAAAAAACCTGCTTGATATAAGCTAGCTAAAGCTTAGAATTTAAGAATTCATTCTCAGGCCCTGAGACAGCTTTCTCCCACTGCATCTCTCAGCAGATCAACGCATCTTTTTGACTAGCCTCATCTCTTCAGGCAGGAAGCATCATGGAGAACCTAAAATACAGAAGTGACTGGCTACCAGGAGACTTTGGAATTCATGATGCTGAGAAAAGAATGAGGGACTGTGGGAAAGCAACAGAAGATTGGCAAGGAGGACTGTAAATACACTCAAGTGACTCGCACCTGGGGTGCTGGGAAACAGTATATCACACTAATTGTTGTTCAGTCTTGGGTGCTGCAAGTAAAACACTTGCACTTAGATAACATAAGTCTGCGATGGACTAAGGGACACCTTATCTAGCCACTTGAGAATCCTGGCCTGTTGTTGAAGAAAATCAAAGCAGAGTGGGAAAACTATGCCTGTTTAAACCCTTTAAACACTAGCAAGAGCAGGGAGTCTGCGGGCTCTTGCTAACAAGGACTCTTTTGCTGCCAAGGACTCTTGCTAACAAGGACTCTCTCTCACTCTGTGGTGCCCGCGGTCCCTGCTTGCACGCCTCTACCCAGGTGTTGCTTTGGAGATTCCCCGATCTGTGAGGTATCAAGATTAAACTTGTTCTTTGCTTTCCATCTGTGGTTTGTGGTTGCTCCTGTGTCCTGCCTGCATCGGCTCACGCAGAGACCCCACTTGGGGCTGGAGATATTTAAGAATCAGGCTAGATTTAGAGCTGGGTTATACATAAGATGCAACTGGCCACAATCTCTTTCTTGGCTATGATCTTGCTAAAGCAGACGACTTCCTCATCAATCCTTATGGGCATTTTAGAGGGCAACCTTGCTATTATGCTGTCTTATGCCACTAGATTTCATATTACTCTTTTTCTTAGCTTTCAGACCAATGGGCACTAGTTATCACTGTAATACCATAGAATCAGAGAATTGCAGAGTATCTCAAGTTGGAAGGAACCCATAAGGAGTCCAAATCTTTGCTCCTCAAAGGATAACCTAACATGACTAAGAGCATCGTCCAGATGCTCCTTGAACTCTGACAGGTTTGGTGCCATGACCACTTCCCTGGGGAGCCTGTTCCAGTGACCAAACACATCCTCAGTGTAGAACTTTTTCCTAATGTCCAGTCTGAACTTCCCCTGATGCAGCTTCATTACATTTCCATGTGTCCTATCAACACATAATACCATATGAGTATCCATCAAATCTGACTTACCTTACTGGTAATAACCAACATGGCTTCACTGAGGGTAAATCACGCCTGACAAATTTGGTGGCTTTCTACGATGGCGTTACAGTGTTGGTGGATAAGGGAAGAGCAACTGATGTCATCTACCTGGACTTGTGCAAAGCATTGCGGGTGTTGGTTGATGAGAAGCTTAACATGAGCCAGCAATGTGTGCTTGCAGCCCAGAAGGCCAACCAAATCTTGGACTGCAACAAATGTGTGGCCAGCAGGTCAAGAGAGGTGATTCTCGCCCTCTACTCTGCTCTGGTGAGACCCCACCTGGAGTACTGCATGCAGCTTTGGAATCTTCAGCACAAGAAGGACATGGACTTGTTGGAGAGTATCCAGAGGAGGGCCATGAAGATGATCAGAGGGCTGAGCACTTCTCCTATGAAGACAGGCTGAGAGAGTTAAGGTTATTCAGCGTAGAGAAGAGGCTTCGGGGAGACCTTATAATAGCCTTCCACACCTGAAGGGAGGCTAAAGGAAAGATGGGGAGGGACTCTTTATCAGGGACTGTAGTGATAGGATGAGGGGCAATGGTTTCAAACTGAAAAAGGGGAGATTTAGATTAGATATTAGGAAGAAATTCTTTACTGTGAGGGCGATGAGACACTGGAACAGGTTGCCCAGGGAAGTTGTAGATGCTCCATCCCTGGAAGTGTTCAAGGCCAGGCTGGATGGGGCTTTGAGCAGCCTGGTCTAGTGGGAGGTGTCCCTGCCCATGGCAGGGGGTTGGAACTAGGTGATCTTCAAGGTCTCTTCCAACTCTAACCACTTCATGATTGTATGATTCTATTGCTCTTACCTTTGCAGAACACTGGCCCCCACAGTATTTTCACTGGTGAAGCACCCTGTGGCACTTCCCACATCCCTGCTTGTCTGATCTTTGCTCAGAATGGCATTCTGATGGATTTGGCAAGGGACCTGCACAGAAACCAAGGAAGGGACCGAGGAGATGAGGATGGTGCATGGAAGAGACAGTTTTTTTGGTTCAGTTGGCCTGCTGTTGGGGTGCACAGCCAAATCTGGAAACAGAAAAGTGCTGTAGGGGCCAGTAAGACAGATGTGACCACGCCAGCCCTCAGACAGCCTTCTAAGATGCCGTATCAAATATATCATCAGCTCCAACTGATTAGAAAGCAAATAAAACAGTATGAAAAATTTAATGGGGAATAAAAATGTAACAGGAACTTTTTTCTGCAAGAACCTAAAAACTCTGTTCTAGTTTGCTTCTCGATCACTTCAGTGCCAAGAAACTTGCTTCATCCTGCCCTTCAAATGCTTTGATCTCCCAGCCACCACCTGCATGAATGTGATATTCCTGAAGGAATCTGCTTATCAAGTGGGGTGAGGTGAGGAAACAGGAATCTTGGCAGAGAAGAGAATATATAACCAGCACAACAACATTGAAGGCTCCAGGCAAAATGATGGCAGAAAGGGGTAGAGAAGGACTTGGTTCCTTTTCTAAAGGCAGTATTACTACTAAAGTGACTATATATGTACAGTATGCACAGTGCAGTATTTTCATCTCAGGACAACATGTTGCGTTATTACAGACGGCTACTAATAAATCACAAGTCCTAATATGTGAAATTAAGATGGCTTCTAGAATGTAATATTAAGTTGGGTAAGTGGGGTAGAATGGGTATTTTGGTATTTGGGAGATATATTTCTTTTTTTTTTTTTTTTTCCAGTGAGCTTCCTGAAAAAAATAATAGTTGCTTAAAAACTCCTAAACGGTGATCTTTTTGGACTAGATTCATGAGAAGTAACAAGAAAATCTTTCTTCGGGATCCATTTCATAACAATACTTTTTCTCACCTTTGCTTCTGTTCTCTGACACTCAGGTTTGCTGTGCTGCAAAGAAACGCTGTGGTACATTGCACCTGTAAGGTATCCACGCTAAGAGCAGATGAGGAAAGAAGGAACATTCATGACTTTGCAATAATGAGATTGCTGATCCACAGCCTGCTGGTAATTCCTGCACAGCGGAAATAAAGCCAAAAAGTATTGCCAAGAAGCTCATCTGCATGCTGACAACTGCACGTCTCCTCAGACGCATCCGTCCTTCAGGTCACCCGTTCTGGTTTTTAGCCTTGCACTAGTATGGCTAACGGAGTGGTGAGCAGTCTTGTCCTCCGAGCGGCGAACTGCCTACAGACTGCAGAATTCCATTTATTTTGTCTGGGTTTATTCATTGACAATTCATTCATTGTCGAGACTGAATCAGATAGGAAATTCAAACTGATAGGCACCAGTTATATGGGAAGTTTGCCCCTGTTTACCTTAAATTGTTCTCTAATTGATACAAATGACTATGTGGATGCTGCTTTATATCAGGTTAGTCTCTGAAGATTAGAATCATTTAAATTGAAGCTAACCTGCCACTGTCGAATTGAAATAGTGTTCATACAGTGCCTCACTGCAGTTTAAACTGGTTTTAAATTTGATTTAAGTTAAATTGGTGCATTTTCCTTATGTAGACACAGCTTTATTGTAATAACGCTTCACATGGTACACCTAACACACAAAAACTAGCACTGGCAGGGTGTTTGTGTAGATGGCCAGTGGCTCACTGGCTTTTGTTTGCTTGAGATATCAAAGGTTAATCAAGGAATCATGAGGGAGAGTGAATCATTCAGGGACCAGAATGTCTTATCAGCTGTGACCTGTTCATCCCCTGAGACAGAGAAGAAATAAGGACGTGATTTATAGGTTATAGCAGTTCAGGACTCACTCTTCGGGAGCTGCTGGAGAACCGTGGTACTCTGCACACTGCTCTCCCATGGCCTCATGCACTCCTCATCTGGGCACTTCCTACCAGCAGACTGTTTCCCACTACTTACTGAAAACAAAAAATTACCTGTGTTTGTCTGTACTAATTTCTGTAAATTAGATTGCTCCTAAGAAAAATTAACCCTAGCAATTTGTAAGCATACAGAACTACGAAAAGATCAGGTTGAGAAGACCTGTCTGCTACTTTACACAAGTTTAACTTCCACCCAACTTCTGTCTTTAGCTCAGAAGTAGATAAGAAAGCAAAGCAAAGCAGACATCAGTAAGTCACAAGTACTGTGCTTGGTATGGAGGTCTCTGGCTCTGGGAAATATATTGTGATGGACAGTAACTTTTTTAATCTATATTTTTTGAATGGCATAACTATGTACCAGATTTTCTTTTAAAAAGATGTCTATCTTTCTACGGCCATTACCAGATACACAGAATATCATTCAGTCATCTCACCTAAAGCTAGCATAATTTAAACTGATCTCTCTTCGCAAGCAAAGAACACTGGAAGATAGCATGTACGAGGCACTCTAGCAGTCACCAAGAAACGGTATTTTAACTCAAAATTAAGTGATAGCCGTCTAAGTTCTTACAGAGGTGAACGTGTACTATTTTCTCTAGGTCTGTCAAAGTTTTCAGTATGAATAGGAAAGGTGAATTACATTACTCTCATTAAACTATACCTAGCATTGCATGTTTCCTCTGACCCACCTTCCTAATCCTACCAACTTTATATAAAGGAAGTTTTTAAAAGAAAATATTTGAATATTGATGATTATGTGGTTTAAAAACAGCATGTAGTTACTTATTTTTAAAGAGAAAAATAAGCACTAGGGCTATTGCATTCTACCATGCTGCTTTGCATAAACAGTGCATCTGTTTACGTGCTGTGCACTGAAGACAGACTTTTCCTGGCTACCAGGCTGACAGACACACAACTGAACAGGGAACCAGTTCCAGGCAGTTACAGAAGAGATTCAATGGGTGGGGATAGCTGCCCCAGGCAGAATATACTACTGATCTATGACGTATACACACACAACACAAAGATGAAGACACTACACAGAGAAATGATAGGCATGTAAGAGAATACACTGGGCAACCACTTAAACTGAAATCACTGTTTTACCATTGACATGAGCATCCAGGAGCAGGGCAAGTTCCCTTTGCTCCCAGGTGGACAGTAACAACTATTCCATAGCATTAACACAAACCCACTATGAGTCCTAGCATTCTCCAGCAATGATTAAGGAAGAATATTCAGCAGTCTACCCTCTTGAAATTCAAAAAGCAATTAGTAGATAGCAATAATGCCAGTGCTTATTGCACAAATAGCCAAGGGAGAAAACCTGAATCTCACAGTCCATTTTATATTTAGTTCTCTTTATCTATTTGTTCTGTAATGACTTTGACTTACTGCATAAAGTGATTTCACTAGCAAGGTATCTGCACAATGAAACACATGTTTCCTTCTCAGGAAAGCATCCCCAAAAGCCCTATTTACTCTTATGTTCTTTAGAACTCTTGTAAAGTCTATGAATGTCTTGAGAAAACTACTTTTTCCATGTTAACTCTCTTGCGTGCTGCCAAGAGACAGCGTTACTGGGCACTGGGGCAAGTCAATAGTATTAATGTCTGTGACTTCTCCTTACACTTATGTATGTGTGATTACGAGTTTGTGGGTGCAAATGCTGCTAATAGGTAGCACCTGAAAATACTTCTCACAGATAAAAAAAGGAGGGCAGGAGAATGAGAATGACTATTGTTAAGGTTAAAGAAGGATATGGGGTATAGTACTTAACAGTGTAAGAGATAACTATTCTATGAAGAGGCAAATTAATGAAAAGATTTTGTGTGTAACTCTAGGTTAAGTTAGATTGTTTTTTCTGAGTGTATGGGTCTGGAGTGAGGTATTTTAAAAAGGCTCTCTTTGGCCTTTTGTAATGAGGAGTCTAATTGTTAGGTGAACAACTTACTCCTTAAAGGCTTTTTGGTTGTGATTGGCTCTGTTTTTTTTTTTATTTAACTTGATTAGTTATTGAGTTCTGCTAAAATGAATGGAGGTGGCTGTATGTATGTGAGTGTGCACGGGGTTACACAGTTTAGGTAAGTAACGAGCTAGGTGATGGCAAGTTTTCTAGCTACGTTATTCTGCTTCTAGATTATGCAAGGACAGAGAAGGAAGGTGATCTGGTTGTGATTTCTGTGGTATGTGAGTAATACCACTTTCTATAGCAGCTGTGAGGAGAGGAAAAATAAAAAAGGGTGCTTTAGATCCTTCATTTAAGCTTTGCTTTAAAATATTCTGCTTGGCTTTTACTGGGGCAGGGGGTACTCTGGATTTGCGAATGCTGTCTTGAGCACTTTTTGCTGCGAAAAATAAAGGTTTAAACTTTTACCTATAGAAACTTCTCATTCACTGTTTACATAAGCATTCACTAAGCATTCATAGATGTGCTTTAGGAGAGCAATGCTGGCTGCGAATGCTGAAGCTGAAAGTTACGCTTCTGTTTAAAAGCTCTTTATTGCTCCTTTTTTCATGTTACTTATTAAATACTATCTAAGACACAACATAAATATTGTGTGAAAGAACAAGCTAATGCTAGTATAATAATGCAGAGAAAGCATGAAATAAAGCTAAAAGTCATCTAGTAACAGCAACAAGCAATTACAGGAAGGTATAAAAATATCTCCTTTATGTTGTAAAATCAGGCCTGTAAGTAGCTACATATTAAAATGGAATAGTCACTTTTTCCACTAATACTTTGTTATTTACTCTTTTCTGTCTCAGAACTGGCCTGAGACTCACACAGCTGATGTTCATGTGTGCTTACAGTGGGGAGCGACTGCTCCAGCTTTTCTTCCACGTCATTAGCTTTTGTGTAGCATGGCAGCCGTGCTGTCCCCTTAACAAGTGGGTTTGAATGTACGTGCAGAACTCGCATTTCTAGAAGTGAGACTGGGCTAGGAAATCAGTGTTGTATGCATACCTTTGAAACTCGGTATTATTAATGTAATTACAAACTTCAGAAAAAGTCACTAAGAACTTTGACAATATGTCACTGCTTGTATTGAATTTTCTCCACGGTGCAAGTATTTCTCATACTGACCCCGCTGACTTGTGCTATTACTTTATTTGGATACAAATGTTTATCAGGCAACAACGAAACACTGAGTAACCTCACAAACGCATTGAATTTCAATGGCCAAAGAAGTGTATAATACTTTATTTAGTATTAGATAACCAATGTATGGAGCTTCTGGAGTCCAATCTAACTGTTCAAGCAGTGACAGCACTAAGCAGACTAAGACTATACGGAAGTTAGTGGTAAGTGAATAGTATCATGCCTGTTATAACTTATAATTTCATACAGATATTTTGCTGCAGTTTGCAGCATGAAGCACATTATCAGTTGTAGGATAAACTGTAGAAGTCAGTTTTGTATGTCATTTCTAAGAGAGAAATTTCTAAATGGAATATGGCAAACGCTTCTTAAATATGCCACATCACATGACAAAATAGTATCCTCTTGTTACAACGCAAAGAGGGGGAAAAAAATATCCAGACAGACCTCATTTTTATTTCAGCATGTCCTAGGTTTATCTTCAAGGAGTTGTGTGTATACATGTGATTAATATAAACGTGACTTACAGTTGGTTCTAACAATATAAAACCAATTTTTATCAGCTACAAGGTTCCACCTTCCTGTTAGGTATCTCTAGGAGTGAAAACAACCTATTTCTGGGAAGAAAGATCTAACCTGTGTTTGTGCATGTACTGGTTTTGATGAGTGATGCTGGTAACAATTACACATTTAGATAATCTAATATAAAGGTACATGTGGCAAATCAGGGTTTCTAGGTAATTTTATTAGAGTCTCCAGTAGATCAAGAAACCTTGGTCAAGACTTCTACAATGAGCGCAAGTCCCTAAATATTGGATTTTCACGTCAGATGAAGAAATAGTGATCTTTTGTGTAACTGATACGCAACTGCCGATTCAGGTGTATCAGACCTCAATTTCTAACAGGTGTGAACCCCTACATAAATGCAAATACAAGGAAGCTGTAGTCACTGGGCAAGTAGAGGGGTGATTCTGTTAACTTGCTGGATTTCCTCCTCCTGTGTTTGTAGCAGAGCTGAGGTGGGCAGGGAAAACTGCTGGTAGGTCATGATCTGAAACTTGATTCAGGGGTCAAGCCCTTTTATATAAAACCCCCAACTACTTCTCATCTTCCATAGCACACCTTCCTTTTAGAAAGAGCGACTGCCGTTCATGCTGGGCAGCAGACTTCGAACTTCTCCGGGAGCGGGGCCCACAGCACCCCGGGCTCCGCTTCGGCCCGAGGCCTGGCTGCAGCTGCCCGCCTACGGGGCGGGCTCTTCTCACACGGCAGCTCTTCTGCAAATCTGGAGAACTTCAACAAAAGAAAAAAAAAAATTAAAGATGGTTGTACATAACTCCATCAGCAGAAAAAAAAAAATCCCCAAACCTAAAAAGAAACCGGTTTTGTCGTGGGAAACAGCAGACTGCGTGACTTCTCAGTGCGTGGGCACAGGACAGCCCCACCACACCGGCGTGCTCAGCATCTGCTCTCCCGGGGGGACGGGCCGAGGGTGCGGTACCGGCCCCGCGGCGGCGGGAAGCGCTTCCACCCTCACGGCCGGTCCCGGGGGGGGGGGGGGGGGAGCCGACAG